>QEPC01000892.1:4760298-4784359 GCA_003113815.1 Sphenodon punctatus
TCCCTCCTCAAAACCCACCTCTTCCGCTCTGCCCTTCCGAACTCCTGCTAATCATCCCCACCCAGGATTATCCCCCACCTGTTATCTGCAAACTCCCAATGTACTATAACCAAGCCAAGAACGTGTACCTGAGTTCCCGTATTCTCATGAATGTCGCATCCCTTGTCTCTCCTTCTGTTCCCCCTTCCCTGTCTCCCCTCCCCCTGTCTTTATATTGTAAGCTCTCGGGCAGTGACCATGTCTATCTTATTCTCTGTAAAGCACCAGGTACATCGCTGGCGCTATATAAAAGCTTATAATAATGATAATAATAATAGTAGATGGATCTGAGGGTTGAATCCTTCCCTCCCTTCTTTGTCCTGAGTGTGCCCTCAGGTTCCCATTCCTCAACTTCTATCCAACCACAGAGCTTGTACTAATCTTCAAATTGGCTCCCAGCAGGAAAATGTTCCCCACCTTGGACTTGTAATAAAGTTCACATTTTTGAAAGCTGTCTAATTTTGCACCTGCAGTCAGTTGCTGGTGTAAATGAGAGAATGCCAGTGTTTATCAGATAGTGCCTTGACAATCAAGTAGTTACAAACCCATGGATAGATGATGGTTAGTCCTTCATTAGAGCAGAAGGATGGGCCAGCGGGCATAAGCAGTCATTTGCCTTATTCTTTGATCCTCTGCTAGCCCCAGTCAGAGTTCCAAACTTCATCAGTGCAAGAACGATTCAGTGATAGCGGTGGGTGCCGAGCCGTGCCCCTGCCTCTCTCCTTCTGAGTTCACTTTTGTGCCTGAATGTGTGGTGGCCCCTTTAAAGAGTTGTCCCAAAGTATTTAGATTTGAGCAACTTGCCCTATGCATTAACATATTAGATCAATTTCAGTGTAAAATAAGATCTACTGCAAAGTTCTCAATTTTGGGTTCTAGGACTGTGCTCATAGGGCATCAGGGTGGCTATCAGGAGTCAAAAGCCAGCAGATTGCAGATCAGTTGCCCTCAAATGATATCTACTGTAAATGGCATGAAGTGGCAAATACAGAATATGTATCTCCTTCCACCGTTTGGTGCAAGATAAAGCATGGACTCAGTTTATGAAACTACTGAATGATGATCAGCTTTTCAACTCTGGATGCTTTTTAATGGTCATATTTAAAATAAGCAATTACCTTGCAAAAGAGCTAATACTTTAACCTGTGTTTCTTTCAGATAATAATGAATGTGCTGCTGAAGTCAATCTGTGTGGAAGTCGAGGTGTTTGCCAGAACACACCGGGAAGCTTCACTTGTGAATGTCAGCGTGGTTTTTCACTTGATCAGTCTGGAGTCAGCTGTGAAGGTGCGTCAAGTAAACTCATGTGATCTTCTGTTGTCATGCACTGGTTACCTGGCCCTGAGTAAACTCAAATAAATCTGCTTTCTGACCAGGAATACAGAGAACACAGCAATTTCTTCTGGATTTCCCTTTACTTTCCCCTTGCCTGCCAAAGGCCTCATTATATCATCATTGTATGATGATCTCCCCTCTATACCAAGCCACATTCTTCTTCTTCTTCTAGATTCTACATTGCTTGATGGCTCCCTCCTTTCCCGTTTCAGCAGTTCTGCTATACATTCAAACAGTAGGGGGTCAGAGGAGAAAGCATGTGCAATGAGGGTAAAATCCAAGACACCTTGTTCTTTGATAGTTCTGTGTACACCTGTGGAAGGGAGTTATGGTGGGTTGGCCAAATTCAGCCCTTATGAAAGCAGACACACCTCCACTGGACTCAGTGGATGTGCCAGGAATCAATGTGGCTACGTGCTCATGTTCCTTGGAACAAGGGAAGAATAACCATGAGTCTGTAGTAAGTATGCAAAGAGAGAGACATGGGGATGATATTGCTCTTGGGTATGCAGGGGCAGCTGTTGTAAGAACCCACTGTCCAAGGCATAGGCAGACTCAGGGAATGGGTCTGGGAGGGCAAGATTGGGGCTAGGACAAAGAGTAAGGATCTGGGGTCCAGGGTTCAGGGCAGAGCAGAATGTGGTAGATAGAACCAAGACAGAGACAGCGAAGATTATTATTATTATTATTATTATTATTAACAAACATTGATATAGCGCCAGCAGTATACCTGGCACTTTACAAAGTAATAAAATAGACATGGTCCCTGCCTCTAGGGCTTACAATCTGAGAGACAGAAGCTGGGGGAGAGACAGGAAGGGGAACAGAGGGAGAGACAAGGGGTCTAACATTCATGAAGATGCGAGGTCTCAGGTGCATGTACTTGGCTTGGTTATGATGAAAATGACAGCAGGCAGGTCCATGTGGCTAGGATAAAGGTAAGCACAAACAGACCGTAGGTATAGGAAATAGTGGCTCAGCAGGATAAAGAGTCAGACAGAGCAGAGCGAAAGAGGTAAGTTTTAAGGAGAGATTTGAAGGTATGAAGGGAGGGGGCAAGGCGGATGTGGACAGGGAGGGAGTTCCAGGCATGGGGGGCAGCAAGTGAGAAGGGACGAAGGTGCTTAGGGGAGCAGGGAAGGCGTGGAAGGGTGAGAGAAGGGACAGAGGAGGAGCGAAGTGCACGGGCTGGAGTATGGAGGGCGATAAGTGCAGAGAGGTAGGGGGGAGCGAGGTTGTGAAGAGCTTTATAGGTGAAGACTAGGAGCTTGTGCAGGATTCGTTCAGGAAGGGGAAGCCAGTGAAGCGAAGAGAGGAGGGGCTGCACATGGTCAAAGCAACCGGCGAGGTGGATGACCCTGGCAGCAGAGTTTTGGACAGAGATGAGGGGAGAAAGGTGAGACCGGTGAAGGCCAGAAAGAAGGAGGTTACACTAATCAAGGCGAGAGATGACCAGAGCATGAACAAGAGTTTTGGCAGACGAGACAGAGAGAAAAGGGCAAATCTTAGCAATGTTATTGAGGGAGAAGCAACAGGATTTAGCAACAGAGTCAATGTAGGGTTTCAAAGAAAGGGCTGAGTCAAAGAAGAAGCCTAGGCTACGGGCTTGGGGGACAGGCAGGATGGTGACTCCATCAATAATTATTGATAGTGAGGAAGGAGAGGAAGGATGAGGGGGAAAGATAAGGAGTTCAGTTTTAGCCATGTTGAGTTTGAGTTGACGTTGAGACATCCAGGTAGAGATGTCAGAGAGACAGTTGATGAGACGAGCTTGAACAGAGGGAGAGAGAGAAGGAGTAGAGAGACAGAGAGTGTCATCAGCATAGAGGTGGTATTGGAAGCCATGGGAGGCAATGAGTTTGCCTAAGGATGAGGTATAGATCGAGAAGAGGAGAGGGCCAAGAACAGAGTCTTGAGGAACACCAACTGAGAGGGGGAAGGAGGAGGAGGTGGAGTTGGAGAGAGACACATTAAAGGAGCGGTCAGAGAGGTAGGAGGAGAACCAGTTATGGACAGAGCCACAAAAGCCAAGGGCATGAAGGGAATCCAGCAAGAGTGAGTGGTCAACAGTATCGAAGGCAGCAGAGAGATCAAGGGACGGAGTCAAGACAGGCCAGAGTTGGGGCATGGACAGACAGAAAACAAGACTGAGCTGACACAAGGCAGGATGCAGAAACAAGGATCAAATGGGGAGGAGACAGGAACAGGAAGTGTTGGGTCAGATGTTCCACCAAGCTTTGTGTTCCTAGCCTTATATGCTGGCTGACAACCAATCAGGAAGCTGGGAGGCATGGCAAGAGAGACAGAAGGATGAGTTGTGGTCTGGCTAGTGCAGAGGAGCCTTTTCTAGATGATATCAGGCCTGAGGGGCAGGGTGAGGCAGTGGTGCAGGAGGGCTAGCCACAGCTCCAGAACCCCCAGGGATGCAGGTTCACGGCCAGGTCCTGACAGCTGTCTGTCTCTCTGGAATAATGGGGGAAACAAACCAAGAGTATCAGAAGGTAGAATTTCAACCCATGGGACAAATTCAGAACAAGAGGGTGTAGCACCAATAACTTCCATCAGCTGTGAATGTGGCACCACATAACCAGCTAAGTAGAAAGAAAATTACAGTGTGTATCACAAAAGGAGCCTCATGCATGGACCCACCAATGGGGAAAACACAGTGGACGTGGGTTTCTGGCCTCATGTGAAGTAGGAGCCAGAAGAAAAACTACTAAATTAAATGACTTGTGAACATTTTTCTCCCTTCCTGGTGCTGCTGCTACAGTGGAGAAATAACTCCTACAACTCAGTTTTGTCATCCTTTTTTAGATGTTGATGAATGTGAAGGAAGCCACCGGTGCCAACATGGTTGCCAAAACATCGTTTGAGGATACAGGTGTAGCTGCCCACAAGGATATCTCCAGCATTACCAGTGGAATCAGTGTGTCGGCAAGTCCCTCCCCTTTTTTTGGTTAAAATACACAAGTGTGTTTAACAAGAAGATCTGGGGCTTACTTGCTAAATTTTTAAACTATTATTTATATAGTTTTATAAACACTGCCCTGCAAAAAGCCAAAGGCTACAGCCTTAAAACCATTCACCCCAGAGTAGTCCCATTGAAATCAATGGGACTGCTTCAGGGTCAGTGGTTTGAAGAGCATGACCAAACTTTGCAAGGGGCTGAGCATCCTGGTGACCTGCTCTTTGCCCTCAGCTGGTGCTGAAGGGCTGGGACACCAGTTCATCAGAATGTCCCTGTGTGAGTTTAAGTTTGTGTGAAGTCCTGTCAGCTTCAAAAGAACCGAAACTTTTGGTGAATTGTTTCCCAGCCATTCCTCAAAGAAGACTCCATTAAGAGCCCTGTGTTTGGATTGTAATACAGTGGAGCTGAAACTAATAGATCTCTTCACCTCCAAAAGTATTATTCACGTTTCGGATAGCCCTCCAAATAAATATTCATCACAGACACAACATTCACATATTTGTTTATTTGGGGCTTTTTGTTTCAGTTATTTTGGTCACTTTGATGGTTGACCTTATTTAGCCACACCAAATGGCTGTGCAACCGTGCTCTCAAACTATTGCTCTTAGTACTTTAGCATTGTTGTGCAACAGCTTGGTACGCAATCACACTTGAAGTACAACGCACCAAATTGACTGAAATGGGGAGAAGTAACCAAAATAGCAATGTGACCAAAGTAACCAAAGTGAAATACCAGAAATGGATATTCATTTCCTTAAACAAAGCAGAATCAAATAGCCCTTCGTAGCCATGATTTGAAAAGCGGGCAAATTCATTGGATATAGTATTTGTTGCAGATAGTTGTCTCAGTTGTAGAGTATGCCTGGAGAATTGAATTCACAGCAGAATGCTTTGCAAGCATCTGAAATTTCAGTGCAGTCTTGCTGAATCTGCAGCTTTTTGATTTAGCTGCTGCCATGCCAAGCGTGTAATACATAGATTTAAATTCTGCTTAGATGCCAGGTAACCGAGTTGATACTTTGTGGGGATCTGGTGGCATTGCAAAGGTAAAGCTAGGGGGCCTAGCCAAGGTCTGCATATACTCGCACACCAAACTCATACAGCATGAGCTTGCACAATATGCGCATGGTGCCGCCACTCACGTCTGCCACTGCCTGATCACATCGCCATCTACCCGAGTCTACAGCTGCAACCCTGCCTCTCCCTCTGCCGACCCATCCAGATGCAACCACACTCAAAGCCCTCTTCCACACTCCCTGAGACGGATTTGTGCTGCTCTCCCAGCTGAGCCACAGCCACGTTTGGTGCTGCTTCCACTGTCAGACGGTCAGAGCCCACCACTGGTGCATGCTTGCACCAGCCGTGTGGATCTTGATGGGCCCCTACATTTGCCAACACATTCAGCAAGGCTTACGGTCTCGGTGCTCAGTTGTGGAGCCTGCAAGAAGCATTTACCCACCGATTCCTCTAGGTGTACACAGCAAAAATAATAAAAACAAATACCCACAAATTTGAAACAAACTGGGAATTGGTTGTTGTTCTACGTTTTGGTAATGTCCTCAGACCCCAGAGCCCAGTCAGAATTCTTATTCTTGGAAGAAGCTGCTGCTGTAGGAGTCAGGCAAGGAGATACCTCCTTTGTGTCTCAGAAGTCATGGGAATCAGCGTTTTATTACACTACAGAAATGCACCATGAATTCAAATAGTACAGATGACAGTTTTTTTCCTAGCTAGGATTGCAAGCCGTTCCAGTCTAATTTAATTGGGCCCCTCACAACCTGCAGTTTTGCATGGACAGACAGAGAGATGCATATGACGACCCCATCCCTGAAAATCAGGGGCCTGATAACCCTTAGTTTGGCATTGTCTGCTTTTAAGAGCATATAAAAATGCCTTCCCTCATCATCACGGTCCTTCTCTAGGGAGGTCTCTGCTTTGAATTATGCTTCCTAAACTCACTGACATTTTGCACAGTTCTTGGTTGGAGGTTACACATATCTGCTCCAGCACTCTACAAAGCCAGGAATTTGAAGATGATTCATAAGTTGATTTGGTTTTTTGAAAAGTTTAATTAAAGTAGATGGGATTTGATTTAAATTAAATTTAATTCCCCTTTTCAAACATTTTTAGGCTGCAATTCTGTTGTTATCAAGGCTGGGTGAAACTCAGCGAATAGGAGTTTTTCAGGTTTAGGGGTGGGGTTTCAAACCTGTGTTCCCCCAAATGGATCCTTTTGTTTCCCAGGTGATTCTGTTTGAGAGAGCCTGTTTTTGTAGCTAAAATAGAGTGTGCGCTTCCAGTCTGTAATGGAGATGGGTATGGTTTGACACCTGGGTGTTCCCAGTATGGGAAATGTACTGGATCTGCTGTTTCACTGGACTGTTTCCAACCTTCTTTTCCCCTTTTCCTACTCACAATCCCTCCTTTAATGGATAGGGGTTTTTACTAGTTCTAGTCACTTCAGAAATTAGGCAGAATGCACTTGACCTCCATATGCGCTATGGCTATTATACCCTTCTTTTGATCCAGTCTTGCATTAATTATCAAAAGGTGCTGTGTTCAATTAATATTCCAGAAGGAATATTTCAGTGCTCAAAGTCCTTTACAATCCTTGTCTCGTTCACCTCACAATGACCCTGTGAGGTGGGTCATTGTTATTCCCATTTACAGATGGGTAACTGAGACTGGAAGAGAGTGATTTTGCTCAAGGCCATCCAGTGAGTTCATAGCTAAGGTGGGATTTGATCCCTGGTCTCCCAGGTCCAAGATCTTACCCACTAGGTTACACTGGCTGCTCATAAGAAGGTGAGCATGAGCAGGCAGGCTAGCATGCAAATCTTACTATTCCCAGGCTCTCTCTCCTTTCCCACCCACCCTCCACTCGCTTTTCTTTAGCGCTTAAGAAAGTTTATTCTACAATCACTGTGACTAATAAGCCAAGGAGTAGCAGGACTTGTACTCTGGCCCAACAGAGCAAGCTAACGTTCTTAGGTGGCCCTCAGGGAAGAGAGTGCCTGATCCTGAACAGCCCCAGCAAACCCACTCCTGCGGCCCCCACAACCTATCCCCATTCATCCCCAGGGGATTGGAAGGAAGCTTTCCCAATAGCTACCGGACCTCTGCCTGGAGTTCCTTCCCCCACCCTCTTACTTTACCACACATTTCTCTCTTTGCCACCTCGGTTCACACCGTGTCCCCTTCCCGGTTCCCTCCCTGCAGCAGTGCTTGGGGAAGTCATCGGAGACAGCTTAGTCAAAGTTGTACTTGCCCACCACGGCAGCTTCTTAATGCGATATGCTCCCCCGCCGCCCATGTGCTAGTTCTTGTAGGAGCCAACAAGGGGGTTGCTCTAGAAGCCAGTTGGCAGCAGGCACAGTTTGGCTCGAGCTCCCTCTTTGCTGTTGCTTCTGCAGAAGCAAGTAGCAGTGAGCCTTTGTGTGGAGTTAAGAACCTTTGTGGGTCAGATCTGGCCCCCAGACTACCTGCTGAAGAACCCTGTTATAGCCTGGTCCTGCAAAGCACTTAAGCACATAAACTGTCCCATTGATGGGACTTTAGACAAGCTTAAAGTTAAGCACGTGACTAATGTTTTGCTAGCTCAGGCTAGAGTGTTCATCCCCTTGCAGGATTGAGGCCCACATATGCAGAATTCACGGACTTCTATGAACTGCAGTCCGAATATGCGCGGGGATCAGCCGGTTTGAAAGCCGCCCCCCGCTGCGCGACTTTGCCAGCAGAGACGCGCAGGGATGCAGAGCAGGAAATTGAGCTCTGCATCTCTTCGCGTCTCTGCCGGCAAAGATACACGGGGGGGAGGGGCTTTCAGACCGGCCGATCCCCGCGCATATTTGGACTGCGCATNGGGGGGGGGAGGCATGTCTGAAAGTGGCCTAAGTCACTTTTTAAAAATGTTACCCATAGGCTCTAAATGTGCTGCCATTGAAGTCAGCAGTAACATTCTACTATTGCTTCCAGTGATGTAGGCTCAGGCCCTGGGTTCTTTGGAGAAGTGGCTTCTCAAATCAACAAATCTCAGTCTCTTTCCTATTTCACTGTACGTGTTTAAGATATTCATCTAGGTCCCAGCAGATTTAAACAGGGGAAGAATTTGTGTAATAGGTTTCGTAAGATCGTCTCTTCTCAGTACTTGGCAGTCTTTAACAAATCATCAGGCTCTCCAAACTGTTTGTGTCTTTTTGACCTTATAAATGAAGTGCTCAGGGAGGTTTTGATGTTGCTGCAACACATATTTAGATAATCACTAAAGAATGCTTTGGTTCCTCCCATGTCTTGTTCAGTGTGTGACTGTATTTCTGGCCAAGGCAGAAAACCAGGGCTTAAATCATATGGCAAGAAGCTCTTAGACAGAAAACTACGAATTCCATTGTTCAGAACTTTAGAATAGACTGCAGCACTCATTTCAAACTTATTTATTGTCCTGCAACTTGACATCATTAGACTAGATGGATTGCTCAGTGTTGTACATTTTATCTGTGCATGCTGTCTTGAAAGCCATTTTTATACATTCCCATTTACTTTCTTAGAGAAAGCTGATGAAAACATTCTTAAATGTTTAAGGCATTTTTATAATTTGCCATCTTCGAGCGCATTCCCACATACAAGAAAATGCAGGTATCTGTAAATGCTGCTAATGTCCTAATGTGCATAAATGGAACCATGCGCTATTCACACTATCTTTTTTTTTTGCGCAAATCACATTCAGAAGCTAATTTAAATAATGCCCTTTTCCACATTCTCACCTTTATTATATACCCGTATGGCAAAGACTCCCATAAATTCTGGGAGATCATCCGACGGTCCCAGAGGAAGGGAGGGTATTCGTGCAGGCCCCCCTTACAGTCGGAAGTGTGGCAGTCTTTTTATAAGAAACTATTTTCTACTTCTAGGGTAGGGGCCTTTGATACGAGGTTACTCCCTGTACATAGGTTCCAGAGCTGGCCCCCAGTTATGGTTAAAGAAGTGATTTCACTTATTAGCCGCCTTAAAACTGGCAAAGCCCCAGGACCAGACTTTATCTCCCCAGAACTGCCGAAGAGTGATCCGGTACGGTGGGTGGAGATACTAGCGCCTTTATTCTCATATATTCATGAGACTGGCACCTTCCCACCCTCTTGGCTCTCTAGTACGGGAGTACCGATTTACAAAAAAGGGGACCCCACGCTCCCAGGGAATTACCGGCCGATTAGCCTGCATTCCATCATAGCCGAATTATACACTAGACTTTTGTTAACTAAGCTGCAGGCTTGGATGACGACTCAGGATCTAATCGAGCTGGAACAAGTTGGGTTCTGTGGGGTGCTGCCACAACAGACCACATTTGTGCTTTGGCGGCATTGATTTCTAAGGCAGGGGCTGCCCAGCGGAAACTCTATCTTTGTTTTATCGACCTGGAGAAGGCGTTCGACTCTATATGTAGAGAACCCCTCTGGACTAAACTTATTGCCCTGGACGTAGAACTGAGATTACTATTCCTCATCATCAAGGTTCACTCGGGGAATTCCCTCCGAATATGGGTTACTCCCCAGGGCGTTCTTTCGGGCCCTGTCCAGGTAAGAGCGGGCGTGAGGCAGGGGTGCTTGTTGGCCCCTGCCCTCTTCAACCTATTTTTAAACTACTCTGTTCATTTTATGAGTTCGATAAATACCCACCCCTCGAGGATTGGCGATCGCCGTATCTCCCTGCTGTTATACGCGGATGATACTGTATTGATCTCCCAGACCCTAGTGGGCCTGGGGCGAGCAATGTCAGCCTTCGCGGAGTACTGCCCGATGAAGCTGCTGACAATCAATTTTGCCAGGACCAAGGTTCTGGTTGTGGGGGCCGGAGGCAGGCGGAAACTACATTGCTGGACCATTGGAGATAAATCAATCGAACAAGTCCAGGTGTTTAAATACCTGGGTGTGATTTTTTTCTTCCCACAAGGGCTGGAAAGCTAACTTCGAGGCAGTGCAGGAGCTGGTGGAGAGAACTGTATCAGGAATTATTAAGTTCTTTCTTGGCTCGGGGGGAAATTGGTCCGCCCGGCCCTGCGATTGTTCAGGGCCAAAGTGCTGGGCCAACTTCTTTATGCGTTGCCAGTTTGGGGATATTCCTTTCTCCCCTTCCTGGAGCACCTCCAGAATAGATTTCTGCAAGTGATCATGGGTGCGCCCTGTGGGATGCCTCAGGTGATCTTGAGAGCAGAAGCCCGCTGTATCTCGCTTAGAGTATATGCCTTGCAGGCATTTCTTACTTATTGGGTTAGGAAGGTACTATTCTCTGCATTCCCAAGATTGCTTTTGACCCTTGCCGTTACCTCGGGCTTAGTGGATAGCTGGGTAAAGAGGACTGAGCAGGAAATCCTTAATTTGGGATTCTCCCTTGAGAGCCTGGAATGTCTTGGGGAGGTCTCTTATCAAAAACCTGATTAAAAGACGGTTGTGGGATCAGACCCTTCAAACTGAGAGCACACGGATGGCGACACAGAGGGTGGCCCCTGAATTTATCCCATATAACCCTATTTCCTCCAGCCTATATTATCTTTTTGAGTGGCAGGATGCCAATAAACGTATGGCTTTCTTTAAAATGAGGGCAAATGTTTTCCCCTCGGCCATTCTAGAGGGACGTTATACGGGTATCCCGAGGGATCAACGGTTATGCCCTTTGTGCTCGATGGGTGAGCTAGACACACCCGAGCACATTCTTTTTCGCTGCCCCCAATTCACTGGCCCCAGATACAAGTAGGGAGTTACTGTGTTGGCCCTCAAGGACTCCTTAGCCCCGTCGACCCCAAACTGTCTAGGGCAGTTGCAAACTTCTGTTGGGCGGTTCTTTTGGTTAGACAATCCATTCTGGACCCTGATTGAACTATTGAGCCATCCTGTGATGGATAAACGGACGGGCTATTGAGGGGGTTGGATGCCCCGGATGTGCCGGATGGATGCTGTGTTTGATTGGTTATTTGGTCTTTCTGTATGTTGTCCAGTGTTTCCCAGAGCGGATGTTTGTACTTATTGGGATTGTTTTTATTTTGTTATGGCTTCAGCTAAACAATAAATTATTTATTATTTTTATTATATACCCATAGATCCCACAGCATTCTGCTTCCCAGTTCTCGGCTTGGCTCCTCTCCTCTCTTCAGGGCCAAGAGCCGGGGAAGCGGAGTGCTGTGTAACTGACATGATACTGACTAGGCTAGTCAGTATCATGTCAGTTACACAGCGCCCTGCTTCCTGGCTCCGCTCCTCTTCCCTCTCTGGGAACAGAGCCCTGGAAGCAGGGTGCGGTGTAACTGACATGATACTGACTAGCTACCATTCCGACAAGAGGATTTATGCGTGGCATTTCAAATGTGCGCTTGTAAAGGTAGCTTTTGGCTGCCCCCAAATGCGGTTTAAAAACAAGCAGAAGCACTCCTAAATAAGCACATGGAGTTCTTCCCACATCATTATGCGGGGGAAAGAAAAAAGTGCTGATATCCTGGTTGTGGGAATGTACTCTTAGAGAGAAACACTCAGAACAGATACAGTTCACACACCATATATTTATTTTTATTTATTTTTCAAATTTATACGCCACCCTTCCCATAGAGGCTCAGGACGATTTACAATTCATAAAACAAAACAATAAAAATTAAACTATAAAAACTCCCACACTCCTCTCTAAACTCCCCCCCTAAAAACAAACAAACACCCAACCCCTATCCCCACCCACCAAATATTTTTTCAAATAAAAATGTTTTACACCGGCGTCTCCAGAAGATGCTTAGGTTCAGACTCAAGTGAACCTCCTGGGGGAAGGGAGTTCCACAAAACTGGGGCAGCAACCAAGAACACCCCCCCTGCGCACCCCTCACCCCACAGACCAGAGTAACTGATGGAATCTGCAACAGGGTGCTACCAGCTAACTGCAGGAGCTGCAATGGGACATGGTTGGACAGGCAGTCTTTCAGATATAGATATACGGTCTTCCAGACCGTTACGGCTCTTCCAGACCATTAAGGGTTTAAAAGTCAAAACCAGCACCTTGAATTGTGCTCAAAAAGCTATAGGTGCAGACTGTGGAGCACCAGTGTAATGTGCTCCCAAAGACTCATCCCTGAAAGGAGTCAAGCCACCTCATTCTGCACCAGCTGCAGCTTCTGAACAGTCATCAATGGCAGCTCCACATAGAGCGCATTGCAGTAATCTAGCCTCAGGGTGGTGAAAGTGTGGATGACAGTGGTCAGATCTGAGTTAGAGGGAAAAGGCCGCAGCCTTCTCACCAGATGGAGGTGGTGAAAAGTGCTCCTGGCCACCACCACCACCACCACCACCTGCTATTCCAGGTGCAGTGAGGAATCCAAAATGACTCCGAGGCTGTGAACTTGGTCGACCAGAGAGGGCTGGACTCCATCAATAACAGGTTTCCCAATCCCCTCCAAGTCGCAAGACCAGTCAGCCATCATTGCTTCAGTTTTGTCAAGATTCAGCTTTAATCAGCTCACCCTCAGCCAGCCCCTCACAGCAGCCAGGCATCGAGTAAGCAACAAGACTGTGGGACCTGGGTTGGATGAAAAAGAGAGGTAGAGCTGGGTGTCATCAGCATATTGGTGATATTTTACCCCAAATCTCTGAAAGACCTCGCCCAGCAGCCTCAGATAAGCATTGAACAAAGGCGGGGGGTAGAATAGAATCCTGCGGGACACCCCAGGGGAGTGATTGTAAGGACTCAGAGGCAAGGGGGAGGTAGGCAGGGGAGAGGGGCGCGGCGGCGCAGCCCCAGTAGGGGGACCGCAGCGCAGGCTCCATCGCCGGGCTCCCCAATGCAACCCCCGCCGTCACCGCTACACCAAGCCCCGCCCCTGCCGACGCCCGTAGAACGTGCGGACGTCTTAGGACGGGAAACCACGCCCCCTCGCATAGAACGTGACGTGGGAGTGCCGCCGCCCCTGGTGCGACGCTCGGAGCGTTTGCGAGCACGCACGGGGGCGGGGCCTTGAGGATAAAGCCCAGCGCCGCCTGAACGGCGGCGCTGGTGATTTGGGAAACCGGCCGAGCGCTTAGCGTGTGCCTGAGTGATTTGAGAGAACCCTAAACGAGTGTGGAGTGAGTGTGGAGCCCCGACGTCTGAGTGACCCCTTCCTGACCTCCCTGAAGTAAGTGTGGTGTACGTGAAGGCTGAGTGTGTGGAGTGTGAGTGACTGTTGCCCCGTTCCTTCCCCCTTTGAGGCTTCTGACCTTTGGACCCGACTCTGTGTGTGCGTGCCCCGTTACCCCCCTCCTGTGGGGCCCCCGGCACCTACCCCCACTGGGGTGTACCTTCCCCGACTTCCTCAAACCCTGTGCCTGAAGCAATTGTATTCGTGTGCGTGTGGGGGCTGGCTCTGGAAACCCCACTCAGTGGCGCCCTATGATGATAGAGGCCTGTTCTCCCTAATCGGAGGTAACGGCCACCATTCTAACCTGACGGGCATTAGACCACGAGTGTTCCTGACCCTGAGTGGGGTGACCGCGAGCAGAGCGACAGGAAGGAGTAGCCAAGAGACCCCCCCTAGTGACAGTGAAAAATAACTTGAACTATGAGTACACAGTGCTGGGTACTAACTAAGCTAGGAGTTACCACTCAGGAAAAGGATCTAGGAATGATTGTGAACAATATGCTGAAATCCTCAGCCTAGTGTGCAGCAGCAGTCAAAAAAGCAAACAGAATGTTAGGAGTTATTTGCAAAGGGATAGAGAATAAAACTGAGGATATCCGCTCCAGGGGCATCTTGACTACGTTGGTTGTCTTGATCCTTCTCAGTCTGGCTTTCGTCCGAGTCATAGCACTGAGGCAGCACTTGTGGCTTTGGTAGATGATCTTCACTGTGAAAAGGACTGGGGTCGCTCGACCCTATTGGTCCTATTAGATCTTTAGGCTGCGTTTGATACCGTTGACCACGAGATGTTGGTGACGCGCCTGTGGGACAGTGCGGGGGTGGGCGGGATCGTTCTCAAATGGTTCCGTTCATTCCTGACTGGGAGAACTCAACGAGTGGTACTCGGTGATTGTTTTTCATCACACCGAGACCTCTCGTGTGGGGTCCTGCAGGGTTCTGTCCTGTCCCCTCTCCTGTTCAATGTGTATATGCAGCTGCTCAGTGAGGTGATCAGGGGGTTTGGGGTGAGGTGTCATCAGTATGCGGATGACACCCAACTGTACCTCTCATTTTCAACAGACCCAGGCCCAGCTGTCTCGGTGCTTACCCGGTGTTTGGCAGCTGTGAGGGACTGAATGAGGGTTAATCGACTGCAACTTAATCCCGACAAGACGGAGGTGATGTTAGTGGGTAAGTCAGTGGATGTGATAGCTCCCTCGATTGATGGGATCTGTCCTCTGCTGACTTCCCAGGTGCGTAACCTGGGGTTGCTCCTCGATGTGCAGCTCCACCTGGATCTCCAGGTGGATATTGTGGTGAGGAGTGCCTTCCGCCAGCTCCATCTGGTGCAGCAGCTTTGGCTGCTGATTTCGGTTCCGGACCTGGCCACGATCATCCATGCTTTTGTTAGACTACTGTAACGCACTCTACGTGGGGCTACCTATGGTGACGGCTCGGAAGCTGCAGCTGGTGCAGAATGCGGCGGCCCGGCTCTTGGTGGGACTGGGTCTCTGGGAGTACATTACACCAGTGCTCCAATCTCTGCACTGGCTGCCTATAGTTTTCTGAGCTCGATTCACAGTGTTGGTCTTGACCTATAAAGTTCTACACAGCTTTGGCCCTGCCTACTTGCGAGGTCGCCTCACTCCCCAGGTTCTGGATCAGCCCCTGTAGTTGGCTGGGGGCACCGTGTTAGAGGTCCCTCGGGTTCTCCGGTGGGCCACACAGGACAGGGCATTCTCGGTGGCTGCGCCGCACCTCTGGAATTCCCTCCCAGTGGGGGCCCGTCTGGCCACGGACCTCCCTACCTTTTGTAGGAATTGTAAGACCTGGCTGTTCCGTTTGGCGAGGGAGAGGGGTGATGGGTTGGATGGGGTGGGGGATTTGGGGAGGGGATTTGGGGGTTTTGTTGTTTTTTGCTATTATTGTTATTTATTGTGGATATTTTAACTGTTTTACTGTATTTTATATTTATTGTTGTTAGCCACCCCGGGCTGCCTAAGGCAGGAGGGGCAGGATACACATTTTCTAAATAAATAAATAAATAATGCCTCTATACAAATTAATGGTACAACCACACCTGGAATATTGTGTGCAGTTCTGGTCGCCCCATCTCAAAAAAGACACAGCTGAACTAGAAAAGGTACAGAGAAGGGTAACGAGAATGATAAAGGGTATGGAACGGCTTCCATACAAAGAGAGACTTGACAAGCTGGGTCTCTTCAGCTTAGAGAAGAGAAGACTGAGAGGGGACATGATAGAGGTTTATAAAATCTTGAGTGGTATGGAACGAGTAGATAGGGAACAGTTATTTACCCTCTCAAATNGGGTGGGGGATTTGGGGAGGGGATTTGGGGGTTTTCTTTTTTTTATTTTTGTTGTTTATAAAATCTTGAGTGGTATGGAACGAGTAGATAGGGAACAGTTATTTACCCTCTCAAATAGTACTAGAACTAGGGGACACTCCATGAAACTGATTGCTGGCAGATTTAAAACAAATAAAAAGAAGTACTTTTTCACTCAGCGCATAATTAACTTATGGAATTTGTTGCCAGAGGTCGTTGCCAAGCCCAGTAGTATAGCTGGGTTTAAAAAAGGCCTGGATAAGTTCTTGGAGGGGAGGTCCATTAATGGCCATGAATGGCTATTAACCAAGTAGCTTACGGGATAAACTTCTTACTGTCGAGAGCTGGGAGTGAATAACAGGGAATGGATTCCCCGTTGTGATTGTTGGTTCTTCCTCCATGTGATCGAAATTGGCCACTGTCGGAGAACAGGATGCTGGGCTTGATGGACCATTGTGTGACTCAGCATGGCACTTCTTATGTTCTTATGAGGTCCCAAGCCTACCCAAGTTGAGTGTCATCATTTCTAAAGTTATGAAGGTGGTATAGGCAAAACAAAATATGCCCCAAATCCAAATTATGCAAGCAGAATAAATTAAGCAAATTAACTAAATGTGTACAACGTATGAAATTTTTTGAATATAAATAAGTTTCTCAGTATTTATTCCATCAATTTTGAACTTAAAAATAACCACAATATATCATTATTTTATTTATTTATTTGTTTACATTTTTTATCCCACCCTTCCCATAAGGCTCAGGATGGAGGCGTTTACAAAACACAAAAATACATTCACAAATACCCAAACTCAAATAAAAATCCCCTAGGCTTCTAATATATTAAAATACAACAAGGAAAACCAAGTAAAATCAAAGAACTCTCCCCCCCCCCCCTTACCCACAACTTACCAAGCCTGCCCCTGCCTGCCAAATGCGTGGCTGAACAAAAAGGTCTTATCATGTAGATATCTCAGTGGCTGTGAGGTATTTTGTGAGCTTTTTCTCTGACAGAGAATTGTGGGTTGCTCCTGTTTGGCAGTTGTGTCGGGGGCACCATGCCAGTGTCAGTGCTCCATTTACATGCTCCCGAGTTCCTGCCTAGGCTGTAATCCTGTTCAGCCAGAAGCCATTTTGGGGTTAATTTGGTCAAGTGCCAAATAAAATGGCAGCAGTTGCAGCAGCACAGATTTCGTGGCGCCCCCAGGGTATAAAATGCCTTAGCTCCTAGAATGAGGAGAGATGGGGCGGATAATGGAGGGGCAATGAGACCCTCATTTCGGCCAGGTATTGAGTGAGGCAGGATAATTCCAGCCTCTCAGTGATTCCCCCGGGAACACCTTTGGCTATTTCCAGTCCAAATAAACTCCCATGTTCCAAACTGCAGTTACCAGCTCCCGAGGATTGACTAGCTGGGACTTTTTCACCGGGGCTTCTATTGTTATCATGGAATTTGGCAGGATGGAAGTCCGGATATATGGATTTTGACTTCTTGGTATATTTGAACCAATTTGATGTTGTCTTGGTTCAAGAAACCTGGTTGGTAGATTCCCCAGAGGACAGGACTCATAAGGGGTTTAAAATGTTTGGACTTGAGGCTACGGCCTCTGATTTGGGGGGTAGGCCCAGTGGTGGCCTGGCTCTCTTGATCGCAGAAAATCCTAATATTAAAGTTGAATTAGTGAGCAGTTTTAAATCCAACTTTGCTCTTCATGATTGCAGGTTTTCGGATGGGTTGGAATTACTCATTGGGAATGTTTATGTACCACCCTCATACTCTTATTATTCCAACGAGGTCTGGCCAGTAATGATTGACTCAATAATTTCTGCCCAATGTAAATTCCCTGGTGCCACCCTGTTTATTGGAGGGGATTTTAATACCAGATTAGGGAATTTAGCCCAACCTCAGGATAAGTCGGGTCTGGGGGAGAGTGGTGCGTACCACCCTCTCCCCCCTCGTCACTCTAGAGATGTTCAGAAGGGGGGTTGGAAGGAGGATATGGAGTATCTTCTCCAAAGTCTGAACCTGGTAGTTCTGAATGGGCGTACCCCGGGAGATGAGGCAGGAGACTTCACTTTCCATTCTGGAGCTGGGTCTAGCGTTATCGACTATTTTTCAATTACCTATAATGGTCTGGATCTTGTCATTAAGTTGGAGGTTGCTCCCAGACCAGAAACTTGCCATTTTCCATTGTCATTGGAAATTAAGAGACAGAGACCAGGGTATCTAGGGGTTGAGGCCGTTGAGGCACAGGGAGGTAGGTTCATAACTCGCACCAAACATCCGGCAGAGCTTGTAAGGGCATGTGATGAGTTTACTAATTTCCCAGAGGTAATGGAGATTTGCTCCACAATCTCTTCCTACAAGAGGGGGGATTTGTCTTGGTACAGCAAGCTCATGGACCTGCTTGAAGAAAGGATTACCCGACTAGTTTCTGTGGATTTGATCTTCAGGCCAAATAAGACACACACACACACACACACACCTCTTGGTTTGATGGGGAATGTTGGGCTGGAAGAAGGATACTTAGAGCCTTTGCTCAGAACCTTAAAATTGCCCCCTCAGAGAGTAACTGAAGACGGCTGCTAGCCCAGAGGAAATATTACCAGAGCCTCTTAGCTAGTAAAAAGGACCTATTTTGCAAGGCTCAGTGGCAGGAGCTGCATAAGGCTGTGGCTGCAAAGAACTCGACAAAAGTTTGGGTCTTGGTGCGCTCCCTTGGAAGGGGTAATGGTGTGCCCCCCGGTCCACCTATTGAGGCTACAACCTGGGAACAATTCTATGGTTGTCTATTTCTGGCCCCAGTAGGGACAGATGAATGTTTAAGCAGACAGCCTTATTTTTGGTTTGATAGATGGCCCCCAGTGACCCCTGAACAAGTAAAAAATCTTATAATGAGCCTTAAGGTAGGGAAGGCTCCAGGTCCTGACAGGGTGACTCCTGAGATCATCAAGCGTAACCCAACTTGGTGGGCGGCTACTCTGTCCCCCCTTGTTTTCAGAAATTAATGAAACAGCAGTGGTGCCGGTGGCATGGTTAAAAAGTATCTTGATCCCGATTTTCAAAAAAGGAGATTTGCGATTGCCAGCTAACTATCGCCCAATCAGTTTACTTAGTATCATCGGGATGTTATATACTCGCCTCCTTTTGAGCAAACTAGAGTTATGGATCAAAGATGCTGAACTCATTGCTCCTGAACAGGCGGGTTTTATGGCAGGAAGAGCCACTACTGACCATGCGATAGTCTTGACGACTCTAATCACCAAATATACAGCAAATGGCGGGAGGCTTTTCTTGGGGTTCATGGATTTGGAGAAGGCCTTTGATTCTATTTCTAGAGAACGCTTTTCGGCGAAGCTGAGCCTTCTCTCCATAGAACCCCGCCTGCTATACCTGCTTATCCAGTTACACACGGGGAACTCCCTTCAGGTTAAGTTGGGGCCCCTGAGGGAGCTTTCTGCCCCAGTGTCGGTAGAGCGAGGGGTTAGACAGGGGTGCCTGTTAGCACCAGTCCTCTTTAACCTCTATTTGAACGATGTTGTTCAGCACATGGGGAGTAGAGACACACATGCGCCTTGTCTGGGACAAAGACGTTTGTCAACAATGCTTTATGCAGACGACACTGTTTTGCTGTCCCAGACTCTGATTGGCCTTAGGAGACAGCTGTGTCTTTTTGGATCCTATTGTTCAGTGGAAAACCTGAATATAAACCACCAGAAATCAAAGGTCCTTGTGGTTGGTCAGGGGAGAGCTAAGCCTCTACACTCCTGGCATATAAATGGGGAGTGTATATCCCAGGTATCTAAATTTAAGTACCTGGGGGTTATATTTGATGCTAATACAAAATGGGATTCCCAACTCGACCATGTGAAGTCGCAGGCCAGACATTCGTCGTCGTCGATTTTAAAATTCTATTTTGGGCGAGGAGGCAGAATGGTGGCCCCAGCACTTACCCTTTTGGGGGCGAAGGTTCTTAGCCAGGCCTTATACGCAGCCCCAGTATAATCTTTGGCTTTAATTGATAAACTGGAGTGTATCCAGACCCGGTTTTTGACTTCCCTGCTGGGCATTCCAGGTAGCGCCCCACAGGTTATCTCTAGAAGTGAGACAGCCTCTCTGCCTGTGAAGGCGCAGGTGCTCCAGTTGACTATCAACTACTGGATGAAGGTGGTCGGGCTACCGGAGACTGAGAGGTCCCTGCTGGGCATGGCCCGTGTTGCAGAATTGCTAAACCCCTGGCTTACTCAGGTTACTCACTTGATTCGTCTATTGGGATTCTCCCCCGAGGTATGGGGGAGGGTTGGTTCGAAAGCATTTAAGATACTAGTTCGCCGGAGGATTGGGGACCAATTTCGCCAACTGGAAGGGGCCTTGCTAGGTGCACAGAAAGCTGCCCCGGGAATTGTCCCCCCTGATGTGTTGCGCCTAGAGTCCTCCTACCTTTTTAGGTGGCCTGACCCAACAAAAAGAGTTGCATTCTCTAGACTTCATACCCATACCTTCCCTTCTGCATCTTTAGAGGGAAGATACCAGGGTATTCCCCATGAGCAGCGGAGGTGCCCCCTTTGTAAAAGTGGTAAAGAAGATACGGTACCCCATATCCTACTTGAGTGCTCAGCTTTATTGGGGCTAAGAATTAAATATCTGAGCTTTGTCACCCTTGACTCCCATGGGTCCTCCGGACCAAGGTTACTGGGATTATTGCTTAGCCCCTATGACTCCCCTATGACAGGGGCAGTGGCAGGATATGCCCGCCAAGTAATGATTCTACATGATTCTATTATCCTGAAAGGTGCGGCTCGTAGTTTAAACTCCCTGTAAGGGCTGGGTTGCGCCCCCCCTCCCCCACATGCCCTTGGGGTTTCTTGGTGGTTGGCTGGTAGCCCCCCTGGTATATAAAGCAAGTTTATGGTTTACTTTTTTAATTGTTTATAAAAGAGTATCTGGAATGTACTAGTATACCCTTTTTGGGGAATTTAATTGGGAGAGTGTTGTGTTTGTTGATTTTAATTATTGACTACTGATTATCAATTATTGAAATGTTTCTATTTTGTTTTAATTTTGTATTGTGATAGCCGTGGCTAAACAACAAAATATATACATACATACAAAATGCCTTAGGCTTAAGCATAAATGCCAACCTCTAGTCTGTTCTGCTTTCTTTCCAGATGAAAATGAATGTCTCAGCGCCCACATTTGTGGAGGAGCATCCTGTCACAATACACTGGGGAGCTACAAATGTATGTGTCCTACTGGATTCCATTTTGAGCAATATAGTGGAGGCTGCCAAGACATCAACGAATGCGGTTCTTCACAAGCCCCATGCAGTTATGGTTGCTCCAATACCGAAGGAGGCTATGTCTGTGGATGCCCACCTGGCTATTTCAGAATAGGACAAGGGTAAGCGCATCTAATTGTAATGTTAACAGACATAAATTGGGGCAAAACCTTGCCCCTTTCTCTGTCAGTGTGGAGCTACAGAATCACAGGCAGCAGAATGAGTGGGAAGGGGGCAGGCTACGAATCCAGCCATTACATGAAACTTTGACTACTTTCACACCTTGCGCATAGTTTGGCTGTGGGAGGGAATGCGCAAGCCAGAATATGCTTGGGGTTCGGCTGGTCTGAAAGGCCCCCTACGCGACTTTGCCGGCAAACACACAGAGAGATACAGAGCTGGATTTCCTACTCTGTATCTTATCTTTGCATGTTTACACTGGCCAAGCCGCACAGGGGGATTTTCAGACTGGCCGAACCTCGTGCAGATCTTGCGCATTCCCTCCCACAGCCAAAATATGCACCGGGGGGAAGGGGGGGAGGTGTGAAAGTGCTCTTTGTTTGGGAGCCAAGGCTGAGGAGAAGTGAAGGCAGAAGGAAGGGTCTGTAGTTGCATGTGTTCTTTAGCCCTTCACCCCAAGCAAGTTGGTCACGAGGCTACAAAGTACATCCCAGGAGCCTGTTGGGGGAAGGTCCCCCCTTTCTTTGATGACATTAAAGCAGTGGTGGAGATTGTGGCTCTTCACCGCTGCACCTGCCCTAGTCCTGATTGGGGACACTCTTTAGCTCCCCCCGCCAAGGGCAGCTGTTCTGTGCATGCAGCCATTTTGGAAGAGGGCAACTGCGCAGAACAGCTACCCTCTTCCAAAATGGTGCCGATGCTGCCATCGCCATTTTGAATTAGGGCTGCACATGCGCAGAACGGCCTCGGCGGCTATTTTGCACATGTGTGCTGTGCCGCTGCCAGTCCAGCAGCATTTTCAAGAAGCTCCGAAGCTGGGACCTGTAAGAAGAAAGAGGAAGAGAAGGCCTGGCTGCTCGGCAGTGGAGCTGGCTCCGTTGGGTTGGGGTATAAAGCTGGGCCCGAGCAGGTGCGAGTGTTAGAGGTAATAGATCCCCACCCCCACTCTCCGAGGCCGGGAAGGGGAGGGGGGGCAGGTGGAGGAGGTTTCCCGGCTCTTCCCATTGAAGTCAATGGGATTTCCCATTGTCTTCAGTGGGAACAGAAGATCTGAAAATTGGGAACCAAAAAGGGCCCAATTCTTGGTTTTAACTGGAAGGAGGCACTTTTGGCCTCTTTCAGTTAAAACCAAAACCGAAAGTCCTAGCCCTACAAGCAGGTTAGAAAGTAGTGCTTCTGCTTACTGTGCTGTCCTCAAACCACAGGGCTGGTCCTGCACTTCCTAGCTAGCTAAAATTCTGTTGCTATCCTCTGAGGCTTAGATGTTAGATTGGGCTGTTTGATGGGAGAGAACAAAAACTGTGGCCTCAAATTCAGCATTAACTAGTGATTTGGGGGTGCTTGGGTTTTGCATTTCCATTTGGATGCACTGTTAGGAAGCTTGACTTGTAGGAACTGGGAGCTCAGCACTTCTGAAAATCACACCCCATTGAGGAGTCTCACACTGGGTACCCCAGAAGCCGGGACATGCAACAGAAAGAGCTGCATTTGAAGAGTTAACCCTACCTTTGCATCAAACCTTGCTTCCCCTCTTAGGCAGAACCCCCCACTGAGACAGATTTTTCACTCATTTGCTGCATGCCAGAATGGCTCCTCTGAAGTGGAAGTGGCTGTATCTGTATAGCTATTAAGAGAATTTGGCTCATTGACTTCCAGAAAGAATTTTGTCCGGGAGAGACCACAAAATACGTTCCCTGCATTACTGTGGCTTACGTTCTGAGCACTTTGGTTGCACTAATTTCCAATTCTTAATCCCCTAGACACTGTCTTTCTGGCGTGGGGCTGGGCAAAGGTCAAGTTCAAGAGTTGCCAGTTAGCGGTGAAGTAGACGACAACTCGCTGTCTCCAGAGGCTTGCTACGAGTGCAAGATCAACGGCTATCCCAAGAAAGGAAGGAAGCGGAGAAGCACAAATGAAACAGCCACAAACAATGCAGAGGTAACTTTCAGTTTGACCTTCCTGGGAAATGGAGTGGATTTCTGGGCACCTCCCTCCGAGCTGGGAAGCCAGAGTGAATGCAACAGGAAAAATTCAGTCTGTAAGCCGGCAGGTCATCCCAGCCTGGCCTGAGACACTGCTTCTGGACTTTATGAATGTCGGAGGGAGTTTTCTGAAGTTATTGCCAATCATAGGGAGGGTTCAACTTCTAAAGATTATCACATGCTTGCTCATTTCCTATGTCTCATCAAATACTAAAGCTAAACATCCATGTAGCTTCCCAGCAAGAGATATAAGCTCAAGAGCAAGAAAGGGGCTCTGTGTCAGTTAACTGCAGGCTCAAGCAATCTTCTGGTCTCCAAACAAAGACTCTTGGTTCTGGGAGTGAGTGGGTGGGTCCTCCACTGAATGGGACCGTGCTGAGCATGGGGAGGTTGGGACCTTCTCCAAGGAAAATACTGAATTCCCGAGGCAAAGTTCCAAGTCCACGGGGAATCCTACACATCGGATTGCTGCAGCCTTTCATGAGATTCATGGACACACTCCTTTTCACCCAGGAATCTGGCTTTGGGCCCAAGGCTGTCCCATGCAATCCAATTTGTAGTATTCGGCATGCAATCAGATAGCAGAACAGAAAACTAAATTCAGAGCGCAATCGCTGGGGGCTTCCAGAGAGCAGTGGATTTTGTATATGTCCGAGGTCTGATGACAGTGAATCAGAATGGGAAACTTATACGGAACGGCTCCTGCGGTCGGCCGGGGGTGCCCTCCTGGAGGTCCCCCGTGTTAAGCGGGGGGCCACGATGGAGCGGGCATTCTCGGTGGTAGGGCCGCGGCTGTGGAACTCCCTTCCGGAGGAAGC
>QEPC01000892.1:4794835-4813024 GCA_003113815.1 Sphenodon punctatus
TCCCAACACCTTCTGAGCTAGTCACTGTTCCTGAACAGCAGGCGTTGAGTAGGATTATTAGATTGCTTTAAGTTTCATTTCAGTTTTGTACTGAAATGAAACTGAAACCTTAAACTGAAACCTTGTACAGGAGTAGGCCTGTATACTTATTAGATAATCCATTTAGTTCATAGCATTTAGAGAATAGTTAATAGCAGTTAGATTTAGTGTAGCTAGACAGATATAATATTAGATACAAAAATTAAATTAAAAAACCCATATAAAACCAAAAAACAACCAAATAAAAAACAAAATATTTTTTTATAAAAAACAACAAAAACACCCATAACAAAACATTTCCTGAACAGCTGAACCCGAACCGAACGGCCAAACTTGAACCCGGTGAACTAACCAAACAGACGAACCGAACGCAGCTGAACCGAACGACTGAACCCGAATTGCGATCTGTTCGCCCATCCCTACTGTTCGAGCACTCTGCTCTAGGAATGTGCAAACGCGGTTCGGTGTTCGGCCCAAACTTGAGGTGTTTGGGCTATCCACAAACACCCCAAACCTGAACTGCCCCCCACCCAAACTGGCCTAACAAAGTTCAGGTTCCAAACTCATTCAGCCAGGGGGCAGTGGGAAGGGGGAACCCAGTTTCCCCTCCCTCCAGACTGCGCTGATGGAAGCGGTGCTGAAGCTCACCTCCTCCCACTCCCACCCTGCGCAGCCTACACAATTTTTTTTTCAAACCCCCCACCCCAGGGATCGCCCTACCTGGTGACGCCAGGGCTCTGGTCCTGGGTCCCACGGCGGGGGCGGGGCCAGCACCGGCGTCGCTGCAAAGCACTTCAGGCTGCTACTTCTGGGTCAGATGACTAGGTCAGGTGACCCGGAAGGCCTAGTAGCAGCCTGAAGTGCTCCGCAGTGCCGCCGGAGCCGGCCCCGCTGCCGCTGTGGGACCCGGGACCGGAGCCTGACCTACCTGGTGGTGCCGGGGCTCTAGGCCTGGGGCCGGCAGTGGCAGTGGGGCCGGCTCTGGTGGTGCTGCGGAGCACTTCAGGCCTCTACTAGGCCTTCCAGGTCACCTGACCCAGTCACGTGACCTGGACGTAGCAGTCTGAAGGGCTCTGCAGCACTGCTGGAGCTGGCCCCACCGCTGCTGCCGCCGCAGGACCCAACACCAGAGCCCCGGTGCCACCAGGTAGTGCGATTCCTGGGGTGGGGTGTTTAAAAAATAAAATAAAATTTGTAGGCTGCGCAGGGTAGGGGGGAAGGAGCTCTGGCACCCCTTCCACCCACGCAGCCTGGAGGGAGGGGAAACCAGGTTCCCCCCTGCCCCCTGCCCGAACGGGTTCGGTCCCCCTGAACAGGTTCATGCCAAACAGCTGAACCCTGAACAGTTTCGGGGGGGCTGAACCCTGAACGGGTCAAACCCCCGGGTGTTTGCACACCCCTACTCCGTTCCTCTTCCATCCCCTCCCTCACGCTCCCACGCCTCCCCTGCTCCCCCAACCGCCTTCGTCCCTTCTCCCTCACTGCTCCACATGCCTGGAACTCCCTCCCTGCCCACATCCGCCTTGTCCCCTCCCTTCGTACCTTCAAGTCCCTCCTCAAAACCCACCTCTTCCACCCTTCCTAACTCCTGCTAATCATCCCCACCCAGGATTATCCCCCACCTGTTATCTGCAAACTCCCAATGTCCTGTAACCAAGCCAAGAACGTGTACCTGAGATCTCGCATCCTCATGAATGTCGCATCCCTTGTCTCTCCCTCTTTTCCCCCTTCCCTGTCTCCCCTCCCCCTGTCTTTAGATTGTGAGCTCTCGGGCAGGGACCATCTCTATCTTATTCTCTGTAAAGCACCAGGTACATTGCTGGCACTATATAAAAGCTTATAATAATAATAATAATAATGATAATAATAATAATAACAAGTAATCCTAATACTTTCCAAAACTATCCATCAGCTATTTGTCACCTTGTTCACTTTCCATGGTCCTCTCTGGTCTGCATTCTGAAGCCTAGAGTCCTTCCCTTTTACATTCCTCCAACTTTAGGGACTCCTGTACCTAGACAATAGATAATCAGGTTTGAGCAGCTGTCCGTGCAGCCTTGAGGGTGGTTGTCTTTTTACTCTGTATTCCTTATTTTGGGTAACCTTGGAGGAAAACTATTGTGCCTATGTTTATGTGTCTGCATGTGCGTGTTCGAGATCTGTACAGGACACACAGAGGGCGTTGATAGACGATCCTGCTGAGAAGCGGGATCATCCAGCGCCGGCATCTGTCCCCCGGCTTCCTCTCTCTGCCCTGTCTGCTGTTCAGACACGGCAGAGAGTCTTTGTGCGCATGCGCGCCCTTCCGCGCATGCGCGCAAGCCCAGGGAACACAGAAGTGCGGCGTTAAGCCAGCACTTCGGGGATCTGTGTTGGAGGGGGCAGGATCGCCTGCCCCCTCTGACGCGGGATAACATGCAGCCGGAACGGATAGACGCGCGCAAAAAAGGCGGCTGATCAAAGGATCAGCCGCCTTTTTTGTCTCATCTATAAATGGCCAGAGAGTAGGGGGAGCCTGGGAACAAAAGAGAACCAACTACAGGCAGCGGAAATAATCAGGATGGCAGCAGAGGGGTAAAATGGAGCAGAACAGGCAAAGATGGGAAAGCAAGTAAATGCACCGGTTCCTCCCCTACAAAATACCCACATATTCAATACTTGTGCCCTATGGCTGTGTCACCGCACTGTGACCAATATCCCCCGCCCCCTTGCTACACATTGGGGGTCTTTAGATCGACATGGGGGTGCATCATTTGCAGCAGTGCCTAGGGCTGTTATAAAGGGACGTGGCGCTGCTGTGGTCCATGGTCTACCCACATGGCTCTGCCTCCCCCACGCCATAGAGCTGCAGGTGGATCAGTCACCACTCTCGGCTGCCACCCACAGCTCTATGGCATTGCCTGGGGCAATTCCCAACTGGGAGTGGAGCTCCAGCAGTTGTCTGCCGATTAGACAGACCGCTGCCTGCATCTGTCCAGTGCCCCAGGTCTGGGCATTCCACTCCACTGGCAGTGCCACAACACCGCTAGTGAGGCTGGAGTGGCCCAGGTAGCGCCACTCTGCACTGCCTGAACATCTGGCAGGCCACCTTTAAGCAGACGGCCCACCCAGATGTGAGGCAGAGCAGAGCTGTGGGTGCTGTCCATTTAAAAGCACCCATTGTCACAACTTTGCTTCCTCCCCACCCTTTATGGGCATCCCCAAGATACAAAGTAGTTAAGATGATCTCGTTTATTGCACCATCTTCTGATGCCGAGCATGTGTAGGTTTTATTTATTGATTGATTGATTGATTATAAGACTTGTATGTCGCCCCCTCCTGCTAAAAGCATCTCGGGGCGGCTAACAACGTGTTAAAAACAAATTAAAACAAACAATCATCAACAATTAAAATCCAATAAAACAGTTCGACCCCTCACCCTAACCAAATCCTCCCATCCCATCTCCCTCGGCAAAGGCGCGGCGGAACAGCCAGGTCTTACATTGTCTACGGAAAGAGGGGAGGTTGGTGGTCAGGCAGACCTCCGGTGGGAGGGAGTTCCACAGCTGCAGCACGGCCACAGAGAATGCTTTTCAAGCTCCTTAGGTAGTTATGAGACAGTGAGAGCTAAACCTAAACTAAGTGCACATCGTCTTGCACTTTGCATTACCTACGTTGATGTGGATAAACAAACATGAGTGTTTTTGCACATTGGAGACATAGGACACTTTTAGATGTGCGTGGTGAACACGCTGCATAAAATCACACTGCGTGTAAATATTCTGCGTGTGGGATTTAGACGTGACATTTCACGTGTTAAAGCCAGCCGTGCATAAAGGCGCCAATTAAATACCTCAACATTGAGGTATTTAATTTGCAGCTTTAAAAGAATGCACAACCGGCTTTAATGCACGAAACGTCACGTCTAAATCCCACACACAGGATATTTACATGCAGCATGACTTTTATGCAGCGTGTTCACTGCGCACGTCTAAAAGTAGCCCTACAAACATGGATCCTGCTATGAGCAGGAACCTGTGTGCAATGAGTTTTCCCCATTGGTGGCAACGGGAAAACCCAGTGAACATGGGCCCCTGGCTGCCCCTCAGACATATCTCAAGTTTTCCCTCGCTGGCATAATGGATGGGCACTTTATCAGTGGAAGTCAGGAGAAATGGGCCCTCCTCTGTTTCCTCAGGCACTTTATGATCCAGCAAGCCTCATCTGTGCATAAAAATGCCTTGCCATCTTGTGAAACTTAATTCTCCTGTGCGGTGTGGTGCAGGACGGGTGTGACTGCGTCTTCTCGGGGAAGTCTTTGAGCCTCATGCTGTCCCAGAGGTATGAAACAGTCACAGGGTGGGGGGAGCAAGCGGGACAATCACCTTGTCACAGATTGTCGCCACTGGTTGCATGGGCTGCTTTGGAAAAGGTAGGGGACCTTTTCCCTCCCAGGAGCCACTTTGGTAATGAGTTGGGGGCAGGGGTGAGCTGAGGAAGAGGACAGTCCTGATTGGGGATCTGTCCCCTATCTTTGTGTGCATGGCCTCATCTCTGTCCCTCTACTGCTGAACTCAGTCTTTCAGTGCTGGGGGTGGGTGGGTGAGGAACTGGGAAGGGGCCAAATAAAAACTAACCATGGGCTTCATTTGTCCCAGGGCCTGATGTTCCCCATCCCCGTTCTGTGGAATATTCCTAGACTGCAGAGAAGCCTTGAAATTGCTCACCCAATCCCGCTCATCACCTCCACCCCAGCAAAACAAACAAGTGCTTTAAGTTTGCATCAAGTGCATCCCCCAGCAGCTACACCAAGGGCCAACAGGCAACGAGGCTGTGTGATTATGCCTGGGAAGGGGTGGGATGTGCTGCCATGATGCCTCTAAGCTCACCCATCCCCACAGGGTCTGGTCTCACCAACACCAGCACTCCACAGGCAGAACATTCCAGAGTGCCTGCCCCCAGGATCTGGTGAAAAGCATCCTGGGTAGGGTAGTAGCCCAGCGGCTCTCATATGCAACGAACATGGGAGCAGGCCCTCATGTGAAAACAGGGCTGTGCGAAGACAGGTTAGTTATATCATCTGTGTGCCACATAAATGCCTTGCTAGAAGGACAATGAACAATAGACAATTAATAGACAATTAGACAATTAGACAATTAATAGACAATTATGCAACATAATGCCTTGCTACAAGGACAATAGACAATGAATAGACACGGAAGACAATTAATAGACATCCAGATCGGAGGGCATCCCACCCAGGGGAGGGGAGGGCTTCCCCTGTTGGATCAGCTCTGGCCAAGAAAGAGGTTGGGGAGCAACCTGCAGCTGCCTAGCATCACCCCTACACTGCTGCCATTGCTCTTCCCTCCTGCCATGACAGACCGCCATGGCTGGGTGATACGGCATCCCCTCAAGCCGGGAGGAGCCGGGGCTGGGAACAAACGTTCTAGCCTAGTTTGCCCACTCTGGCCCAGCTGGGTGGCAGCTTGTTGCCAGAGGATGTTGTGAAGGTCAGTAGCAGATGGGTTCAACCGTTCAAATGAAGATTGGATAAATTCTTGGAGATAAATGGTTATTAGCCAAGTAGGTCAGGGGACGCAACCGCTGGAAACTGGGAGTGAACAGCAAGGAATTGATCACTCCATTATGACCTGTTGGGTACTTCTCTGAAGTGACTGAGCGTGGCCATTGTCGAAGACAGGATGCTGGGACTGATGGGTCATTGGTCTGACCCGTATGACACTTACGTTCTTATAAGGCGGCCTAATCTTTTATATAAATAAATGCTCCCTTCTGAGAGGTTGGAGGCTTATTTGAAGGCCAGAAATGGGCAATAAGGAAAGATTACTTCCAGAGCTCATCCCCACTGAGCACTGACTGTAGTTGTCTGATATTGGTTCCACATTTGGTTCCACAGTGAGCAGATGGCTGGAGAAGAGAAAAAGGGTGATGTAAAGTAATTGCGAGTCACAATTCCTCCTTGCATTCCTTATAGGGGAGTATGTCTACAACTCATCCTTACAGCTGGGTCTAAACCTTCATGTTACCTATGATTCCAGGGTGGGAAGGTACTGGTAGATGACAACACAAGATGGGTACTTGGATGGTGACTGCTTTCTGTATTCTAACTGGTTCTCCCGGGGGTATTGGGTAGCCCATTCCATTACACAGTCCATCTCTCCAATGGAGCAGCCTGGCTTATTAAAAGAGGTTATGGTGGCTTGACAAGGTAAGGTATATGTCTTGGGTCTTCTCTTCAGAGCAGATTCAATGGTACATGAGTATTTGGCTGTAGATGGCAGAATTCTTGATGGGTCATGGGTGGTTGCTGAATCTGTGGAGGTGGGTGCAATGATGCATGGTTTTCTTGTATGTTGTCATTTTTAGGGGCAAATATTGAATCCAACTTGAGTGACTAGATATTTTCTTATTAGAAGAGGCTTGTATACAGCCCCTCTAACAGCTTGTTAGAAGAGGCCTGTATGGACACTATAATTTTAGCCTACCTCGAGTCAGCTGGGAAAATCCCAAACAGTGTCCCTTTAACCATTGTCATTCATCACAGTCTGATATGTTAGAGCCACGCCGTAGGCAACACTCTGCCTTTGGGAAGCCCCTTTGAATCTGTATGCTAAAGCTCCTATTCCTCAAAGCATTCTACTGGTTTAGGCCTCCTTCACCTCAGCAGAGCTTGTGGTGTTGGACAGTTTGAGGATTGGACTGCTCATGATAGCAGACTTTTTAGATGCCCTGTGCTGGTAAGTTCTGTGCTGCTCTATGCCATCTGTCAGCTCTTCACTGACCCCCAAAGGTGGGGTATTGCAGATGTGTTGGCAAGTTATCAAAGGGCAGCCATGCTTGCTTGTGGGCTGTGTACAATAAGAACACAATACATTTCAATGGGAAGAGAGTAAACATTAGTGGGAAAAGAAACTTTATTTCCAGGATTCTATAATGGAATTGTTACCCATCAAGTACGGATTGTGATGGATGTGCCCTGGAAACTAGTGTTCTGCAAGTGAGGCTCATAATATGCAGAAATGCTTTCAATTTTACTGTTTAAGTCGTATCAAAATACTTTTGTCAGCAGGGTGTAGAATCACTCTGTTCCAGCTCATAGCAAGTGTAGTCTTGGTTGTCACACAGTTATTGGTGAAATATAGTTATTGGCCAACAGTGGGACACCAAGCTATTTTAGCTGTTAATGGGGATTGGAGTCTTGTATGGCACAGAATACGGCTTTCTAAGTTCAGTTGAGAAAAAAATGACCATAAGTGGTCTGACTCAGTAGCAGGGCTAAATTTATGAGGGGACCTGCCAGGACTCACCAGCAACTAAATTCAAGGGGCGGAGGGTGGAGCGCTGGGAGTGTGCACCCCAAAATGTGAAAACAGAAAAAGGCCAAAGTTGGCTTTTGCAAGTTTGGAAAGGAAAGAAAAGAAAAACCCTGAATGGTTCATTTGGCTTTCATTAATGATTTCCCTGCTCCACCCTCTGTGCTGGTCAATGTATAGATTAAATCACAAGATCTCCTGTTTTATACTGAGCTACAGAAAAGCAGGCCAACCCAGTGACTGGCTGGACACTAGGTTCAGTTCCCTACTCTGACAAGCTTTGGCTTCTGGGGCAGACTTGGGCCCAGCAATTCATTTTTTGAAAATGAAACACTGCTCACTAGGGACCATGAATTCTCTTTAGAAAAGTATTTGTATTTTTCAGGGTGTGGCATATTGGCCTAGCTTGTCCCCATGTGAATTCTGAGTGGTTCCATTGGCTACACAGGAGTTACTCTGGTTTTGCACTGATCCCACAGAGGTCAGAATCTGGCCCATTGTATGGAAGTCATTTAATGCCCCTGGATGCTACTAAGCATGGAGACTGGGCTTAGGGTTACTGCCTCTCATGGAAATGAACCTGACCACTCCCATCAGCCAAAGTGGGCATGTCAGGGTCGTTTGTCGACGCACCCCAAATGAGACACAAAGACTTATATTGGTTTAAACCTGGCCGCACTCTTTATTTCAACTTCATTTTCAAGGCCGGTGGGGTAATTGCATCATGCAATTGGGTCCAGTATGCCGTCTCACTAATATAACTTATTAACTCAGGGACTGCCCGGATGTGCCCTCCGTTGACAGTATCCTAACAACCAACATCCCCTCCTCCAACAGGGCAAGGCCGAAGGGGGGGGGGGGACAGCCCAGCTATGGGCACGAGTAGGGAGTGATGCGTCCACCTGGTCCGAAGACAGCGCCTGTCCCTGCAGACTCTGTTAATACACCACTCTCAGGGAGCTTGATCACAGTGCATGCTGTGCCCGCATTACACCGTGTATCATCTCCCCATCCCTTAAGGGGATGACTCTCAATTTATTAACCTGCCTATTAAACCTATAAGGCATAGTGTGACATTAATTACCCCTTAATTGTATTCCTTGTAACGAGTCCAAATCTTTAATTGCTCCGAATCCGCTCCTCTAGTTCCTCCAAATTCCCCTATTTATTTGCCAATTCAAAATTGGGAACACCAAATTAGTACTGTGCCGAATTACAAATTGATAAAGTCGAATATCCAAATAAACCTATTTAGCCTACTCTGCACTGTCAGGGAGGTGAAACTCACGACCCTTTACGAAGGTTAGCGTCAAAATTCCTCCTTGGTTCCCTAATGGCAAATGGATTTTAACCACAGTGTTAGAGGGAGGTGGGTGGAGCTGACTCTTCAGCCGTTTTCTTGAGTCTGCCGCTCCACGCGGCTCTCCGGGGATCCGCCCCCTCTATCAGGGGCGGGCTCCCCAGGTCCAATGAGGCACGCATGCGCTGCCTCGCTTCCAGGACGGTTGCTCGGCAACCATGCAACTAGCGCTAGAAAGGAGGCTCTCTAACGAGCCCCGTCTGGCCACGCTCTTCTCTGCGTCTCTCCAAAGGGGGGATGGGGGGGCGACAAAGACCCTATCGCTGCCATTTTGGCAGCGAAGGGGACTTCTGTGGGAGATGGCAACCGCTTATGGACCGTGTCTTGGCAGACGTGGCCTGTCATAAAGGCCGGCCCAGATTCAGCCCTTGTCTTTCTATCCCATATGTCACACATGGTACTAAAACTAAAATCCTTCCTGTTGAGACTGGTTGGTGGTTGTTGCTAGGAACATCTCAACCGGGGCCTTTCCTTCAGGAAATCAGTTTGCTTCACAGAAAGAAAAATGCTAAAAAAGGCCAGATGCTTGGTTTTATCACCATTTTATCCAATGCCAAGAATCTGGAGTCTACGGGCACAATCCTAAGAACATAAAAAGCTCCATACGGGGCCAGGCCAATGGTCTGTCAAGCCCAGCATCCTGTCTCCGACAGTGGCCACCTTCATTCACTGCAGAGAAGTACAAAACAGGTCATCATGGGGTGATCTAGTCCCTGCTGTTTCAACAGTCAGAGGTTGCATCTCACAACCTACTTGACTAATAGCCATTTATAAAGCTCTCCTTCAATCCTCTCCCTGTTTAAGCACCAGCACTAACCCTTACCGCCATGGTGGTGAACAGGACTTGCTCTGGCACTAAGCAGCCAGAGGATAGTGCTGTAAGGTTTGCATTTCACTTCAGAAAAGGGGAGGGATGCTGGATGGTTTTTGTGGCTGCCATGCTCTATAGTTAATCTTTGTTTAGTGTTCGCAAACGATATGACCTTTCACCTGGACTTGCTGGAGGCTTCTGGCCTGCACAGAAGCGGAACTGCCTCCAGAAAGCACGTCTGACTGAGCATCGGCCCCCAACATCTGCTTGGTTTTGTTGATCAGCTTTTCTTTCTCTCCCAGCAACGCAGTAACCAAGGGCCACAAACAAGCTGGGGTGTGTGGTGTGTCTACCCCTGCAAGGTAGACACACACACACACACACACACACACACACTCCATTTTACAGACAGGGACCTGAGGTGGTGGGAGACTGGGTCTTGCCCGGCGTAATACCCCTCAGAGAGCATGAAGGTTTAGACTGGACTGTAAGGATGAGATGAGTTCTAGCCATACTCCCCTTATAAGGAGTGCAAGGAGGAATCTTGACTCGCAATTACTTCTTCCTGGAATCAGGACGAGAGAGTACTTTACAACACCCTTTTCCTCTTCCCCAGCCATCTGCTCATTTGGTCACAAAAGGGAGTACTGCTCATCCTCATGCCATCCTTCCCTTCTTGCCATTGTGATCCAAGCAGGGAGGCCTTACTCCCCTGTGCAGCTGGATAGGGGCAAGACACAATCCAGCCCATAATTTATGGGCGAAGCCAGTTCTTCTGATTCCCAGACCAGCGCCTTAACCATTATACTACCCTCCCTGTATGTCTGAGGTCCAAAAATGATAAGAACAATCAAGAATGCGTCTGAGGAACAGATGGTCCTCCTGCTAATGACATCATCTTAGTCCGATGTGTCTTCCACAGAACTGTCTTTTACATATCTTTCCATACAAACAAAGATGCCATTTGAATTCTTTCAACATCTCTGGAGTCTTGTATTTTTTGTTTGATGGTTGCGTCTTTTTCTTAACTCCTGTGGTTTGATGCTTCCAACATCTAAGAATTTCCATACCCATGAACAGCTGCACTTTCCTCAAGATGATCTTTTCTGCAACAAACCCTGCCGAGTGTATAATTACTAGCTAACTCTGGCGTGTGGCAAGGGCAATCGATGGTTAGTTCTATGTGTACTTACACTGAATACAAATAAATATTTGATTTCTAGATTGCAAGCCTTCTCAACAAGAAACAGATCTAATCTGTTAAATTCTGAATTAGGACACATATTTTCAGGGCTGGATGTGTGCACAGCCTCCATATAAAAGGGCCGTGCACACATCCAGCCCTGAAAATATGTGTCCTAATTCAGAATTTAACAGACACTGGGGCGGTGAGAAAGCTTTGAAACAAACCCCCGACCAGGTGAAAGTCGCCTGGTTTCAGGTTTCATTACAAACCCAAAACATGAGAAGATTTGTCGAGGTTCATGAACTTCTCTCTGAAACTGGGCTGCGCTTCAAGTCATCCTGGGCCGAGTTTCAGGCAAAGTGGGGCCAAGTTGGGAGTGAATTTGGAATGAGCTTCAGGTGAATCAGGGATGATTTATGCCGTTAGGTGCAAACAGTACAAAACTTGGAAGCTACGCTTTGTTTCAGCCTGAAACTGAGAATTCCAGGCAGGTCTGGCAGTTTTCCTTTGATTTTGAGTTTCGAATCCGAAAGCAAATTAGCAGGATGACATGTCACAGACTGAAACAAGCCCCAAACAGCCCATGTGACGCCTTCCCTTCCCCAACCAGGAAAATGACGTTCCAAATTCACTCCCTAGCAAAGCGCTGATGTGTGTGTGTAACTTAAGGCATGTGAGTGCCTCCCCTGCCCCCCAAGAAAACAATGTGACTGATTATTATTCAGATGCATAGAATCATGCATGGGTGTGTGTGCACTGTTGGTCAGGGTTGGGATTATGGGGATTTGCACAGATGGGATAGATCCCTTCACTGTTCCAATGGTGCGATGCTATAAAGTAGGAGTGGGAAACCTCAGGAACAGGGACCAAATGTGGCCCATGGTTAGTTTTGATGTGGCCCCTTCCCAGTTCCTGGATCTGGCCCTTGGGTCCAGTTTCTACCCCCAAGCACTGAACGGCTGAGCTCAGGGGAAGGGAGCAGAGATGAGGGCAAAACGGGATCAAGTTGGGAGTGAATTTGGAACAAGCTTCAGGGGAATCAGGGAGTTGAGTTCTGCAAATTCACCTCCCAATTTGGGTGCTGAGCATTTGAAAACATCCCTACTTGGCCCTGCTTTGCACACAAGGACAGGGGACAGATCCATGACCTGGTCCCTCCTCTTTCTGAGAGCATCCCTTTAGTCCCTCTGCTCCTAACGTCTATGTGGCCTTTGGAACTTATACTAAGGTGGGAGGGGAAAGGTTCGCCATGCTGGAGTTTCTTCTTTTCCTGGTCTTAGCCTACATTGACGTGTAGCTGTTGACTGCAATGAGAGGGGCATCAAACCTATCGACTCAGCGTTTCAAGGGAGCTCAAGGCCAGGTTTTCAAATGCTCCGCACCCAAATTGGGAGGCGAGTTTGCAGAAGGCCTCAACTCTATTAGACACTGAAATAGGAGTCTGGTTTTCAAACGGGCTTCCACTCAGTACCTCCCATTGTGTCACCTATGGCCAGTTTTTCAAAAATGGTGACTTCTGGCTAATTGGCAGGGTCAAATTTAATATGTGATCTAATCAAATTTGCACAGTGTGCATTATGAAGCATCATCAGTGTACCTGGTGCTTTACAATTATTATTAGAGACAGGTCCCTGCCCGGTGGGCTTACAGTCTAAGATAGACACAGGTGAGGGGAACATAGGGAGAGAGAGACACACACACTCCCATTTATTACAGGTGGGGAACTGAGGCTTGGCCAGTACCATCTCAGGAGCTCACAGGTAGGGCAGGATTCAAACACTGGCTTTCTAGGTCCAAGTCCTGTACCTTATATCCACTACACCACGCTGGCTCTGAATTCAGTTTGGAAATTCATCTCTCATTTGTAACTTGGGCTGTTAAATTTGTCATTTGAGAATTTGTTAAATTCACTAAATATTCATGGTGCAATCCTAATCCTATTGAAGACAATGGAACTTCCCCCTTTCATTCTGAAGGGACTAAGATTTCACCCTCATCAAATTTGGCTCATAAACTCAACAAATTCAAATTCAACTTCATTAGGACTCAGATTAATCGAATGTGAAGTAAAAGTTTTGTAAACATTCGAAGTGGATGAAATTTAATTATGGAGATTTTCTTTAGTGGAACTGAATCTTTGGCCGCTTTCCTGTGAGCTGCCTTGGCGCCACGGGAGCTTGCGCTATTCAAATCTAGCGCCGCTCCCATCTTGTGGGAAACGAGGAAGTGCGGCTCTCATGCAGGCAAGCTCGTGTAACGGACAGGGTAGGATTTCTGCGCCCCGTCTCACTACCCGATTTCACTATCCTGCCTACTGCGCGAGCTTGCCTGCGTGAGAGCTGCACTTTCTCGTTTCCCACGAGATGGAAGCTGCACTAGATTTGAATAGCGCAAGCTCCTGTAGCGCCAAGGCAGCTCGTGGGAAAGCGGCCTTTGTTTGCAATTCTCAAATCAGATATGCCAGACACATTTCAGCCAGAGACCCATGTTCACTGCGTTTTCCCCATTGGCAGCAACGGGGGCAATGCAGTGAATGCAGGTCCCTGATTCCAGCCTTTGGGAAAGGGAGCTGGCCAGACCCATTGAGAGAAATATGGGGCCCTGCTGCTGGGAGGGATGGGGGGCAGGGGGGAAGTCCCATTCCATCTTCTGCACTAGGGCCCATACCAACCTAACTGCGCCCTTGTCCCAGTACAATTGTACCCCCACGTCTCCCCTCTCTTCAGGCCTGAAGCTGAGCTCCTTTGAAGGAGCTCTCTCACCCTCACCCACCTCCCTCAAGGGTGGATGCGAGACTCTTTGGAAAATCTGGCCCGTGGTGTCGATCTTAACTCCCAGGGATGGATTCCCCTTTAAAGCCAATGGAGTCTGGCCCTCTTCTGTGTTTCTTGGCTAGGGCACATGAGTACTTGGTAAAGAAAATGCAATACCCACCTGCTAGTTCAATCAATGAACTCCTGTAACCTCAAACCTGCTTGGCCTCTCTTCCACCCCCTCTGTTGTTGCCTCCAGCTCAGAACCATCCAGTGCTGAGACAGGGCCCAGCCGCCGGGAAGGCCTGACTGGCTAGTTTTGCCGCAGAACGGCGGTTGTCTTTTGGACAGGAAACAATTGAAAAGAATTTCTTTTTTAGACATTTTAAAATGATCCGGAGACATAAACTCATTTTTTTAAAATAACAACAACAATAAAACCTTTCTTGAAGCCCCTGATCAGAAGACTCTTCCTGCTCCAAAAACACAAGCTGTAGATGGAAACTATCTGAGCAGAAGCTGGCTTGAAGACTCAGGCAGCAGCATTCCAGTACAATACTGGACAGGGAATAGAAAGGCTGGGGTGTAGGGTGTAAAAGCATGCTGCGGCGGCTGCTGCTTTGAGAACTGCATGTAGGAACTGAGCAGCAGGGAGGTGCCAGGGGAAAGGAGACGGGGCGTATGAAGGCAGCCACATTATGAAGCCACGCCACAACCAGGCTGCTCTGAAGCTAAATTAACCGGAAAGTGGAATTCATGGAGAGAAGAACCTGCCCTTAGCATATTTGGTTCAACACAACTGTGGCCTGTCCGACCTCTCATTAAGTACATCCTACAAACCAACGCATGTCAGTTACCAGCTTTGGGTGGCCTGAGGTAGCTATTTCCCCACATGACTCAGCATTCCTGGCTGTGTCTGCTCAGCAAAGTCCCGGGAGAAGGAGAGGCCATACTCTGTTTAGAGCAGCATGCTTCTCAGCAGAACCCCGATCAAGTGAGGACAGGGAGGTACATTTCGGGGAGGGCTGCCGCAGAACTAGAGGAGCCAGGTTCTGTTCTTAACTCCTGCTGACTTGTTTTCTAGCTTGGGTTACTCTTGGGTAACCTGCAAAATTCAATTCAGGCGGGTGGGGGTGCAGAAAAGTCCCTTTGCCATGCGCCTTTCCAAACACCGTGCCATCATGATGCATGGAAAAGGGGGGTGGGCACACCTAGGGGCTGCCACTTTTTGCAGCTTGACCCTGAGACTCCCATTTTGGCCTATGGGAGCCTCGGGGTCAAACTGCAAAAGGTGGCAACACTTCACCCTAGCCCATTTCCAATGTAGCCTTGTCGCCTGCCCAAGGGGCTTGGAAGGGGTGAGGTGCAAAGGCACCCCCTGGCACTCCCCCCCCCACTCATCTTCCTACACCTTTCCCTGTGCGCTGCTCTTTCCCTCTGCTCTGTTAGTCTGATCTGATCCGTCCCGACTCCCAGGGCTTGGATGAGCCCTATAAAGCCAAGCTCTGCTAATAACTTACCAGAGCCCACACTTTGGCAATATTTGGTGTGCACGATGCGGTGTATTGCCATTTCCAGCGCCCGTCCATTGGGGCAAAACCAGAACAAACGTAAACAATTAGAGACATACTCTGCCCTATTCAATCCTCTTCATGGCAGGTGAAGTGCGAAGGACAGGTGTTACACCTGGGTATACAAGGGCAGAATTGAGTCTCCAGTGGGTCAATAAATACTGAGCACAATTCCTGGCAAGATGCAGTCCTGACTGGGAATTAGGAGCTCACTAGCGGTGCCAGTACTGTAGTTACAATCCAAGTGTTGATGCCATTAACAGTGGGGGGGGGAGGCTTAATGAGCAAGGTGATGGGGGGAAGAGTAGGGTTGTCATCTGGGTTGGGTTTTTTACCTGGTAAGCCCATAGGCCAAAATTAGGGTTGCCACATATGCAAATGTTTAAGGAACACTTATGAAAAATGCATGTTGCCAGGGCCTGCATTGGTGCCAAGTTGGCTCGTGGGTGCAAACATTATGCTTTTTTGCTGCCAACTCCTTCATGCTGATACAAGTAGGGTTGCTTGCCACCCGGGCTGGTTTTTTAGCTGGCCTACGCCTAAATGGAAGTGTCAGGTAAAAAACAACCCAAATAGGCAAAGCAGCTGGACATAGTTCTCCAGGTATCAGTGGGGATGTGCCTAGCCCATAAGCACAAGAACGAGTTGATTTAGCAGGATCAGGCCTCTGTTCTGGGGACTGGTGGGAAATAACAAATTTGCTGTTTGTTCTGCACATCAGTGGTGTCGGATTAATTGCAAATGAGTGCCTTTGATTGCCAGCTGCAGTATGTTAGAGACTTTCTCTCCGTTACTTTGCTTCTGTGCAACTGTATTAGGGTTGCCGTAGATGCAAATTTTAGAGGGCACTTATGAGATATACAGGTTGCAGCAATGCAGCCCTGCAACCTGTATATCTCATAAGTGCCCTCTAAAATTTGCATCTACGGCAACCCTAAACCGTATTGATGCCAATTTCCCGGCGGTGCCGCACTTACTACAGTAGAGTTGCACTCTTTGGTTGTTTTTTACCTGAAACTTTCATTATGGCCTATAGGAGGATCAGGTAAAAAACCCACCCCAACCACCCTATATTACAGTTCAGAAAAAAATGTCTAGCAATGATAACTAGTTGCTCTATATCCTGTTAGGCTCCTATTACTACCACGAATTCTGATCTCCATCCAATCCCTGTTGCCTTCCCTGACAGCTGTAGACAAGGGCAGAACTAGACCTACATCTGGGTTGTCATGGGGGATGATTTCTTCAGGGCCAGGTGCACTTGGCATATAGGGTTGATAGTGTGCTTTGTGCATGTTTCCTCTGTATGTAAGCAGAGGATGTCTCTTGTGAACTGAGCCCTAAATAAGAATGTCTGAATCATGTTAATAAAACGATATAAGGAGATGATTGCTGATTAGTGTAAACTATGGCCTAGAAAATGCACTTTGAAAGAAAGACCCGGATAAATAATTCCTCCCCACCAAAACCCCTTTGTATGTTTCTCATCCCGGTAATCGAGACCATGTGTTGTGCTGCAAACAATAACTCGGGGTAATTACTCATGATTCTTCGTTCATAAACTTGGGAAATGAAAGTGATGGGAAGAATGATCATTTTAATTTTTTTGTGTTAACAGCTCTAAATTATTAGGGTGGGAAGCAAACGTCAATAGAACATAAAAGTGCTTTGTGTAATGTGCACATTTGCTCATACTTTCAAATCCACTGTGGCTTATTAGTTCATGGGAAAAATGACAAAAAGGAATAAAACCCATAAAATGAATCCAGTATCAACAATTGGCCTCACTAGTAACAGAGGAATTGCAGCTTGTGGGGAAGAAGGGGCAAAATTAGGAAATGTTCCTTGGGCAAATGCTTGGCTTAGTCATGGGCGTCCCTTGGGAATTGCATTGTCCGTTGGACACCACACATTCCTAGGAATTAAATGATGCCCACTGCTGTGCACTGCTGTCTGGATGACTGGAGCCCTTCACCTCTGTTCTTGAGAGTTCATTCTTCAGCTGGAAAAATTCTCCCAGGACTTGAGCTTGACAGAAAACGTCTCCGCCTGGGAGGAGTTTCTTTTCTTAATTTGTTCTAGATGAGTTCAGCCCTTTCCCACTGGTAGGAGGAGGACAATAGGGTTTATTCTCCTTTCATGAAAGTGGAGGTAGTACTGGTGGAATGTGCATGATTGGCAGCCCCTGAAATTGGACTCCTGGCTTTCTTGATGGAACAGCGCTGGAACTTGTAACAGCAGCATGAGTTGCCCTGCAGCACCTGTCAACCCTCCTCTGCTAAATCCCAGGCTGGCTGGCACCAGGATGGAAGAAGGGCGTGGCTTGTGCCTCCCCTCTTCAGGAGCTGCTGTGGACAGGCTGGCCTCAGGCCAGGTTAGGGCAGCCCCACCACAGTTGCCATGACCCCTAAGGGCAGTCCTGCCAGTCTGCAGAACCAGACACTCTGTGGCTCCTGCCATCATGGGACATCCCTCAGACTAGTGACAGCCGTAGACATGGCAGTCAGAGCTGCTGTCCAGATCCCTTGCACTCGGGATATTTCCTGGGGGGCTCTTCTTCAGCCGACCCTAGCTGACCATGAGAAGCTGAGCTCTGTATATTTCAGCTGCAAGCTAGGAAGGAAGGCAACCCCAAGGAGTGGGCAGCAGGGCCCTCGGAGGCTGATGGAACCCCAGCGGTTCCAAGAGGTCCTGGAGGAGTTAACCTTCGACTTGGACGGTCACTCTGTGGATGAGCTGGTCCAGCATTGGAACAGTTTGCTGGAGGAGGCCATTGACAGGGTGGCTCCAAGACGTCCTTTGCCTCGGTCTCGTCACCACAGGGCCCCTTGGTTTACTGAGGGGCTGCGGTGTATGAAGCGTGCAGGCAGGAGGCTAGAGCGACGCTGGCGTGGGCCTTGATCTGACTCCGACCGTCTTCTCCATAGGGCCCATTTGCGGTCCTATGTTGAGGCTGTGAGGACGGCAAGGAAGGAGTTCCTTGCTGTCCTCATAGGATCTGCGAAGTCACGTCCGGTGGAGCTGTTCCGGGTGGTGTGGGGGCTGGTTAGTCCGGCCTCCCTCCGCCTGGATGGGGACTTGTCCCAGGCCCACTGTGAGGAGTTTGTCAACTACTTCGCAGACAAGATTGCTCGGATTCAGACCGACTTTGAC
>QEPC01000892.1:4831989-4851336 GCA_003113815.1 Sphenodon punctatus
GCTCCTGCGGTCTGCCGGGGGTGCCTTCTTGGAGGTCCCCCGTGTTAAGCGGGGGGCCACGATGGAGAGGGCATTCTCGGTGGTGGGACTGCGGCTGTGGAACTCCCTTCCGGAGGAAGCTCGCCTGGCCCCTAGCCTTTTAACATTTTGGCGAAACTGTAAGACCTGGCTGTTTGCCCAGGCCTTTGGGAGGGAGGGTGGGTAGGGATTTTAGTCCCCCACCTATTGGTTTTGTGGCCCTGTTAATATTTTAAATATTTATGATTGTTTTAAATTGATTTTATTGTATTTTTATTATTGTGTTTTTAATTGATGGAAGCCGCCCCGAGCTGCTTGGCAGGAGGGGCGGGGTAAAAATTTATAAAAATAAATAAATAAAAAAAATAATCCTAAGAGAGCCTTAAATACACTATTTAAAAGTGAGCAACTTGTTTCTTAGTGCAAAATGTTGCCTGCTGTACATGTTGGTGCCGTCCCATCGGTTCAGTGCAGTGGCATCAACAAAATATATTCCTTGACATTTCAGGAAAGCTACTCCACACAGACAGTCATTTTGGAGTAGACTGAAAGGTTTGGAATGTAAGATATTCATCATCTCACCCTCACAGTGTTGTTTTCTTTTCCCAAATTCCAAAGCACAGCTACATCTTTCCGTAAAAGTAGGCCAAAATGCCAAGAAACCCTGTGACACACTTGCAAAGCCCCATTTCCCAAGGTTAAATTTGCTGTTAAACAATACATACATTTTTTAAAAACCTGGCTTCTGCAGCCACCTTTTGCCTCTTATGTAACAGCAGACATGGCTTTCATTGGATGCTTTCCCCCCAGAAACACACACTAGCTGTGTCAAATACATTCCACAGACAGGCTGGAAAGCGGTGTTCAAAGTAGTTTTAGCAAACACATGCCTTTCTTTTAGAGCCAGGTTTGCTGCAATTGGAAAAGAGTTTCTGCAACTTTTTAAATGGGGATTGCAATGAGACTACAATCCAGTGACTGGTCTTTGGAATAGACCAGAGGAACCTCCATTGCCCGGCTTGAGGAGGATGTATCAGCTTCACAGAAGTTTGAAGACCACGCAATGCTTTCACAGAAGGGAAGAGGTTGCAGACAAGTTCCTTTGACAGACAGAGGTGTAGCCAACTGAGACTTCCGTTCCCATCATACGAAGTTCTGGCTGGGTCTGAGTAGAGGCTGCCTGGATCAGTTTATAGCATGGCATGAGCAAACCTGTGCTCTCCACAGGCTGCATCTCTGTGTTAAAAATCATCCATGGACCATGTTCTAGAACAGTGGTGCTCAAACTGTTGAGATCACACTCCACTCCTTTGAATCTCACCCCTTAATCCCAGAGCCAACCACAGAGCAGCAGTGGCTGGATCCTGGGCAGCTCACCATCAGGGGCGTAGCTACCATTGGATGAACAGGGGCATTTGTCCCGGGGCCCATATTGACTGGGGGCCCAATATCCAAGGTAGCTAACCCCCCCTTCCTCCCCGCTCTTTTTTTTCTTTTTAAATTGCCACCTGAGCTGGCTGGATCCTGGGGACCCTACCGGCTGCTACATGGGCCCCTCCCTGCCCACGGTTGCAACATTATGTCTGACACAATGTTGCAACCATGGACCGGGGGAGGGAGGGGCCCCATGCAGCAGTCTGCGTCAGGCCAGGACACTCACAAGCCTCACGGCTCGGCTCGCCCCCCATGGTGCCACGTCATGAAGGAGGAGTCCTCCCCACCGGTCCGGACCCAGTCCAGGAAGGGCTCAAGGGAGGCCCAGTCAGAGTGGGAAGGTGCCTGGCAGCATGAGTGGAGCTGCTGGCGGACACCTTCCTACAACGGCACTCCCCACATTGAGCCGGCCCAGCCTGCCCTGCCAGACCAGCCCTCGGCCTCTAGGGGTGGTCGGGTGGGCCGGGGCAGCAATGCCACTGCTGTTCCTGGCCGTGCTCGGCCCCAGCGTGTGGACAGCGAGTCATGATGGACAGAGTGCACCATGGGACCAGCTTGCCACTGGGCCAGAAGATGGATGGGCCCAGCAGCAGGCCACCAGCAGCAGGCTGCAGACTCTGCAGAGAGCAGCCCAGTGCCCCAGGCCAGCCCAGCTGGGAGGTGCCCCTATGCCGGCCGGCAGCTTCACCACTGGTAGGAAAAGAAAGGGGGGTGAGCACAGACATTTCTTGTCCCTGGGCCCATCCCAAGCTAGCTACACCCCTGCTCACCATCTCAGTGAACCAAGCTTGGGCTCTGAACTGCATTTTTTAATCGCACCTTGTAAAGCTATTGTACGAGATACACCTTATGCCTGGCTTTCAGTTGAAAGTTAGTAGGGGTGATTTATTTATTTATATTTACATTGATATCCCACCCCCCCACCCCCTGTCAACAGACGGCTCGGGGCGGCTTACAAAATACATTTTAAAACAATAAATACAATAAAAATATAAACAGAGGGAACCTAAAACCAACATAAATAAGGGTAAAACAGTCAGACTAAAAAACCCCTTCCCTCCCCTCTCACCCTACCCACTCCCTTCCCCAAAGGCCTTGGCAAACAGCCAGGTTTTACAGGCCTGGTGGAAAGCCAGCAGACTAGGGACCAGGTGAGCTTCCTCCGGGATGGAAGTCCACAGCCATGGTGTGGCCTCTGAGAACGCCCTCTCCATCGTGGCCCCCTGCTTAATCCAGGGGACCTTCAAGAAGGTGCCCCCGGCCTGAGGAGTGAGGCAGTCTCTCAGATAGGAAGGGCCCAAGCCATGTAGGGCTTTAAAGGATAAAACCAGCACTTTGAATTGGGCTCGGAACACTATAGGCAACCAGTGCAGAGCTCGGAGCACTGGTGTTATGTGATCCCTACGCCCCGTCCCTGTCAGAAGATGGGCCACCGCATTCTGCACCAGTTGCAGCTTCCGAACCATCACCAGGGGCAGCCCCACGTAGAGCGCGTTGCAGTAGTCCGGCTTCGAGGTGATGAACACATGGATGAGGGTGGCCAGGTCAGAGTCCGAAACATATGGCCGAAGCCTCCGCACAAGATGTAGCTGGCGAAAGACTCCCTTCACCACCGCCTCCACCTGGCAATCCAGCTGAAGGCTGGGGTCCAACAGGACTCCCAAGCTCTGAACCTGGGGGGACAGCGGGGGGTGGACCCCCTCAACGAAGGGGGCCATCACCCCTGCTGCCCGACCCACCAACATCACCTCCATCTTATCGGGATTCAGCTTCAGTCTGCTCCGCCACATCCAGTCAGCCACTGCCTCCAGGCACTGGGAAAGCATTTGAATGAATGTCTCAAGTATTAATGGTGTTCTGCAGTTATTCATCACATTTCCTATGCTGGGTAAAACTCTCCTTTTGACTGGAATTGTAATAAACACAGAACAATTGCAGAATGGGCAAGTGACTTTGTGGAGGAGGACAGGAAATCCTGATGCCAAGGGACATTGTGAGCATGTGAAGCAGTCAGAGCTTGTTCACAGGCCTCATCATGCACGACTATGGCAGGGCCATTCACTTGATTCACACCAAAGTGTTCACAAAGCTCTTCTATTGAGCTCCCAGAAAAGGAACAGAGTTGTGAACAGCAAAGAAGCCTTCAGGTATGAAAATCAGAGAAGCGAGGTAGAGAAGGAAAAGACCTATTAGGTCATCTACACGTGTGGTTCTCAAATGGTGATGCATGGTAAGTGGTCAGTGGAACTGGTCACAGCTACAGCAAAGCAGAATGGACAGGAAATTATAGCATTGTTCATGTGTTGGCTGCATCTTCCCCAAGATGACTTCCAGGCATCCCCCAGCCACACAAACACAGAGAGGGACACTATGGGCAGCCATGGCCAGCCCACAGTGATCAGACATCTTGGCTGGGTCCATGGTTGTCCGCAAGAGCTTTTGAGGTTGACGACAGTCCAGCGGTCCAAAACATTTGGGAACAACTGGGTTAATAGTTTGACCTGATAATTTGGAATGACAAACTTTATTCCATGAAATAATAGAAGCAGCTTGAGGTAAAATATTTTATACTGTATTCAAAATAGTTCTAGCAAACACGTGCCTTTCAGAGCCAGGTTTGCTGCAATTGGAAAAGGGCTTCTGCAACCTTAAAAATGGGGCTTGAAATAACACTACAATCCAGTGACTGGTCTTTAGAACAGACCAGAGGAACTCCCATTGCCCAGCTTGAGGAGGATGTATCAGCTCCACAGAAGTTTGTGGGAAAAGGAGGGAAAAGGGGAAAGGTCATAGGTGAAGGGCCTGAGTCTTACATATCTCAAATTTAACTTTATTGCATTCTGGCCATATGGCTAATCAAGTGTCCCACCCCACAGATGTCTCTTCTGATAGGTCTGCATTAGATGTGCTTTATAAGTCATCCTATTGTATATAAAAACCCCTGAACAATTGCATTGCATTTGGCTCCTGTTCAGAATTTTTCCTAAATATCATTTGCATCACTCCCTCAAACTGAAACGCCCTTTAAGTGTGCCAAACGTCTTTGGCAATATGCGACATGGTGTCTCAGAAACAGAAACCTCCCTCACTCCCGCATGTTTCTGAGGTGAACAAGGAACACTGAGCAGATGTTTACTGATGAGATGTTTAGAATGAAATGTCCCTTCTGCGCTGTCTGTCTCTTAAGACAACCAGATTATAGCTGGAAAATTCTTGAGAGCTACTATTATATGCACTATGTGGCACAGTAGTTTGTAGACACGCTCTCTCAGAGGCTCTCTGCTAGGCATGCACAGGCTGCTCCTTGGGTGAAAACAAATGAGACGCTAGCCCACATTAGCCCACACCAGGTCCCTGTCCACCTTCTCGTTTATTAGCTGTTCACCCGATCTTAGTCCCCCCCTCCCCCCACCATGTGGTCCCCACCCACCCACCTGCCACTTATGACAAAGTCCAGGGACATTATGTGCCCACCGTGCAGACAAATCTGTGCTAATGTGCACCCATGTGGCCGTGTCCCTTCAATTAGGTTGCCTGCAACTCCCATGCGTCCAGGTCGGCCAGCACCATAGAGTCAGGGGCAAAAAGCCTAGAGTGCTCCGAGGAGCAACCGCTTCTGGCCCCTCTCTCCACCCTCACTCTCACTAGTGCCGTAAAAATCCACCACACCATTTCCCGATGAAACCTCTCCCGCTCCCAGCTCAGAAGCTGCGACCTCTGCTGGACATCTCTCCATGCCCGTCCCTGTCCTGGAGCCAGCAAAGGTCGACACAGACACCCTGACTCTCACGGCTCCAGTTCGAGAGCCAGCTTTTGTTTGGTGGAGTTCCCTGCCTCCTCCCCCCCGCCCCCGGATAGAGGAGAATGGCAAGTGAATTCACCTGGAGAGCAGGGTGAGGGTGTCGCATTTACACAGCTGCATGATAAAGGCTTCTGTTTATTCTTATCTAACTATGCTCTTTATTGTTTACTGTGTTGCCAGGTGGCTGGGAGAATGCAGTGGAGGAGCAGGAAAATAACCAGGAAACAGCTCCACAGAATGGGAAAGGTGTGTGCTGGGGTGGGGGAAGGCACTATGCCGGACTGGTGTGACATTAGAAGCCAAAATGGTGGTTGAAGTGGGGGGAATGGCGGGAAGTTTCTCTAACAGTGATTGGGAGGCGGGAGTGTGGGAAAGTATGATGGGCTTGGAAGCATAGATGGTGGGGGGAGGGGGGAATGGCGTAAATAGCAGAAGAACTGTGTGGTGTTTCCCTTCAGACTGGCTTTGGGGTGGAAGCCAAAATAGTGGAAGAGGGAAAACCAAAATGGTGCCCACAGAGGGAAAATCACATGGCACCTTCCTGAAGCTGTAGTGGGGAGTGGTGAACCTTTCTATCCCTGCCTGTCTGTGGGCCAAATCTGACCTGGCCCAAAATTCTGTGGGTGGGTCTGGGAGTTCTTCAGCCAGGGCCTGAGGATCCTGGCTACCTGCAAAACAAGAGAACAGACCACTTGGAACCAGATCCTGGGCAGGGGGCACCAGTCAAGATCCCCCTGCCCTCCTCACCTCTCTGTCTGCCCTGTGCAACCAGGCCCTGGGCTGGGGGAACTAGCCTGGCCTCCTGGCCTCCCCTGATGGGAATGGACAGGGGGGCCTTGACTGGCATGCCCTGCCTTATGTCTCTCCTCTCTGCCTGCCGTGGACAACCAGACCCTTGGCCAGGGGGAGGCTAGTTGGTGGAACCTAGGCAGTCTCTTCCATATGCGGTAACAACTAGCATGATGTTTTGCAGCTGTGCTGGGTGCTTCTTATTTTTTATTTATTTATTTAAAACTTATATCCCGCCCCTCCTGCCCAAAGGCAGCTCGGAGCAGCGAACAACACAAATTTTTTTAGCAATAAAACATTTTAAAATAAATCAACAAATTTTAGAACAAATAATAAAAACTCACCCTCCCTCCCAAACCCAACCCCCCCCCCTCACAAAAAGCCTGGCGGAACAGCCAGGTCTTACACAAACGTCGAAACGACAGGAGGGTGGGGGCCAACTAAGCCTCCTCTGGGAGTGAATTCCACAGCACAGGGGCAGCCACCGAAAAAGATCTCACATCAGTGGCCACCCATCTCGCCCAGGGACCCTCCAAAAAGGCCCCCACAGACGATCTCAAGGGTCGCACGGGCACATGGGGAGTGAGGTGATCCCACAGATAGACAGGGCCCAGGCCATGAAGGGCTTTAAAAGTTAAAACCAGCACCTTGAACCTGGCCCGGTGCTTTATAGGCAGCCAGTGCGGAGCCCGGAGCACTGGTGTCATGTGCTCCCTGCGGCGCGCCCCAGTAAGGAGATGGGCCGTGGCATTCTGCACCAGCTGCAACCTCTGGACCAGCTTCTTGGGCAGCCCCACGTTAAGCGCATTGCAGTAATCCAGCCTCAAGGTGATGAAGGCGTGGATGACAATGGCAGGGTCAGAGTCAGAGATATGGCCGAAGCCGCCGGACAAGATGTAACTGCCAAAACGCACTCCGCACCACGGCCACAACCTGAGATTTCAGGCTGAGCCGTGAATCGAGGAGCACACCCAGACTCCGTACCTGCGAGACCATGGGAGGGCGAAACACCCCCCCCACACACAAGAGGAGATTCAACCACTCCCAGGCCCCCCAGGTCCTCATCCACCAACATCACCTCCGTCTTGTCAGGATTCAGCTGCAGATGGCTCAACCTCATCCAAGCCCCCACAGCCGACAGGCACTGGGAAAATAAAGAGACTGCATGGCCTGGGTCGATGGAAAAAGAGAGGTAGAGCTGAGTGTCATCAGCATACTGATGACACAGAATGCCCTGAAACCCTCTCACGATCTCCCCTAATGACTGCATATAGATGTTAAATAAGAGGGGGGACAGAATAGCACCATTCAGGACTCCACACATGAGGACCCGGGGGGAAGACGTACACTCCCCCAAGACCCGGAGAGTTCTCCCGATCAGGAATGAACGAAACCAGTCCAAGACCATCTCGCCAATCCCGGCACGGTCCCATAGGCGAGTCACTAACACCTCATGATTGACTGTGTCGAATGCAGCTGAAAGGTCTAGCAGAACCAGTAAGGTCTGACGACCCTGGTTCAACGCCAGATGGAGATCGTCAACCAAGGCCACCAATGCAGTCTCTGTACCATACCCAGGCCGAAACCCGAACTGAGAAGGGTCAAGGAAACCGGTGCGGTCCAGGTGTTCTTGGAGCTGCTGCGCCACAGCCCGTTCAATAACCTTCCCTAAAAAGGGAAGGTTAGAGACCGTCCGATAATTAGCAGGAGCATCAGCGAGATGGTTTCTTGAGCAGGGGCCTAACTACAGCCTCCTTCAGGCATGCAGGCACACTGCCCTCCCAAAGGGAGGCACTAACTACCCCAGCCAGCAACGGCCGTAACGTCTCCTGGCTGGCTTTCACCAGCCAGGACGGGCAAGGATCTTGTTCACAAGTGGTGGCATGAACAGATCCCAACAAGAACTCCACAACGGCAGGCGATACCATCTGAAACCGATCCCACAAAACACGACAGGACGGGGCAGCCATAGCCCCAAGATGATCCTCTGCAATAACTGTGGAACCTAAATTGTGGCGGATGCGAGCAATCTTATCTACAAAGTACTCGATAAACCAGTCACAGCGGTCACTGGATTGCTCCAGGTCCAGGCGGAGACAGGCAGGACTGACCAAAGCTTTCACCACCCAGAAAAGCTCAGTCGGATGTGACATTGCAGATGCAATAAGGGCTGTGGCGCACCGCCATAGCATAGGCCTTTAAACTGCTCTTATGCTGCGATTGATCATACTCAACATGAGTCCAGCACCACCGTCGCTCCAACTGCCTGCTGTCTCGCTTCAAGCACCGCAGGCCCTCAGTAAATCAAGGAGACCTGCGGGAGACTCGGGAGGGCAGCGGACGCCTGGGAGTCACTCTGTCAATGGTCTTGGCCAACAAGTTGTTCCAGAAGGCTACGAGATCATCGACCGAGCAGGTGTCAAGGTCCAGGGGGAACTCCCCCAGAGCATTCCGGAACCAATCCGGTTCCATAAGTCTCCAGGGGCAGACCAATCTAATAAGTCCTGCACCCCGTTGGGGGCTGACATGCACCAGAATGCATGCCTTAAGGAGGTAATGGTCAGACCATGACAAGGGCTCCATCCCCCTGACTTCTACTAACTGACCCCTGCCTCAAGGCCGGTGCAGAAAACCAAATCCAGTGTCTGTCCCTCCTCATGTGTGGTGCCACAGATGATTTGGGACAGGCCCATGATTGTCATGGAGGCCATGAACTCATGCCTCGCCAAGATTGGTGTCAGTGTGGATATTAAAATCCCCCAGGACCACTAGTTTCAGGGTCCGGAGGATCACATCAGACACCAAATCAGCAAGAGCATGTAGGGATGCTGTCAGGCAATTGGGCACATAGTACACCAGTAGCACCCCTAATCTGTCCCCAGCCAAATCCAACACAAGATGAAGGCACTCAACACCTGGTGGAGCCTGCACTGGATAACTCCTAAAAAACAGTGCATCCTTGATAACAATAGCTACATGCCCCCCCCCCCTTCCCTCTAGCCAAGGCTGATGCTGCACAGAAAACCCAGCCGGAACAAGATCGCCCAGAATAGGGCCCAATTCATTGTCCAGCCAGGTCTCTGTAATACATGCGAGGTCAGCGTCCCACTCCGGGATTAACTCCCGGATGGTAGATGACTTATTAACCACCGACCTCGTGTTAGCAGCACCAGGTCAAGACCTGGGGTCTCCTGGGCCTCGACCCACAACCTTCCCACGTGGGCGGTTGAGGGGGGAATGGGCACAAGGCACTGCTCCCTCCTCACTGATGAAACACCCGTCCCCTTTGGACCATATCTCCCCCGACCCGTAACAACCCCGATAGCTGTGGAAATCCTCCCAATCTCAGAGAACCCCATTCGACATCCATCCTCTATGGACTGCCCTGACAGGCCGTCGGGAGGGACTCCACCCCCCAGCCCCCACCAACCCTCCTCCCTGGGACTCCCTCTCTCACAGGGAGTCCCCCTTCCCCATCATATGGGAGGTGCCCCCCATCTCACTGGGGACCCCCACCCACCCTCCCCAAGGGCCATCTCCCCTCCTCGCACCAGGGGGATTGGCCCTATCCTCCCTAACCCATTCCCCATACCCCCCCACCCTCAGGCCCCACCTGCCTCATCCCCCCCAAAACCCCTTAAAACCACAAAATAAAAACAACAACAGTGGGTCCAAAGGTGGCAGCAACAGGGATGAGCTGTAAATGTCTCTTCCAAAGCAGCAGTAGAAGAAAACAGAGGGGGGTGGGGAGCGCGCACCATGGTCCAGCAAACAGCCCAGCTAATGGCCGACACCTAAGGACTGGCACCCACAGGGCCCTGCCCTGGCAATTGTTACCTGACGGGGGGGGAGGGGGGGAGAGCAGAGTGACAGCCAGCTCCGCCAATACACACAGCCCCCTATCCCCACAGCAGCGTACACAGCTTGCAACTTCTCACAGGGCCCGGCCCTGGCAGTTGTTATCTGGGGGGGGGGGGAAGCAGAGTGGCAGCCAGCTCCTTCAATACACACAGCCCTTATGCCTTTTGCTGCCTAGATGGGTTGTATAAAAGAATAAAAATATATACATTTCCTATAAAAGTATTGTATAAAATACTGGTAAATACTTTCTTGAAAGTACAATCAATTTTATAGTAGTGAGTCAATACAAAATATATTGTTCAGTGCAAGCACAATCCTTTAATTTTGTAAATTGTAATTAAGTTAATTGTAAATCCTTTATTGTAAACAAAATCCTTTAATTGAAAAACCTTTCCTGTAAATGAAATCCTTTAATTCTTTACTGTAAATAAAAACCTTTACTATACAGATTTTCATACAATGAGGGCGGGGCATGGAGAATGGTGGTATGGGTTAGTGATAAGCTGCTTCGGGGCTAGAGGTTGGAAGCACTTGCTCATAGGAGCAGGCAGCACACCTGTGTCTCCGTGCTTCCTATTGCCATTCCTGGACTCGACTTGCCTGGAATGTCAGTAGGGAATGTAGAGGAAAAGGAAATGGCTGGGACTAGCATGGAAGAGAGAGTGGGGTGGGATGGATGGGCCATATGAAAACACAATGACACACTGGAAACATTTCTAAAGGCTTTATTGGACATGTTTTCTATTCAACATTTTGAGAAGACTTTATTAAACCGGGTGCCCGTCTGTGCCTAGAAATCTCCTGGATCCAGCAGCATCAGGGTGCTTGGATCTGCTGGACTGTTCGCAGGTTCTGCTCAGCAGTGGTCATGAAGACCTGATAACGAGTATCAGGAAGTTCTTGGCAGGCATCTCCATAGTTGTGGAGGACCGTGAACTCTGAAGACCACACACCAAATGTAAAGTGTCTCCAATATGGAATTTCTGTTGCACCAGGAATTTTCCAATGCTTTATGGAAACTTTACTTTCAGGAATTCCAGGCATTGCTCCATACTATGATGGTGTCTTAATTATCGGATTATCTGAGAATGAGCTTGCTGAGTGACTACATCAATTTGAGAAGTCAGGCTTTTGAGTCAAGAAAGAAAAATGTGAAACGGGGACTACCAGCATTACTTGTTAGGGCTATCACATCAATGCATCCAGTAGTGGTGGGACCCCGGGCCCATTACCGGCTACCGGATTTACCGGTTACCGGTTCTGCGAAAACCGGATTCCCGGATTAAATCCAGTATACCGGTACCGGATTTATTTCATTGGTTTCAATGGGGCGCTGTGTCCCCATTGAAACCAATGAAATAAATTAATTCCCTCCCCCTCCCCCTCCCAGGCTGCGCGGGTGGAAGGGGGGACACCCCCCACCCACCCTGCCCAGCCTGGATTTTTGTTTAAAAAAAGACTCAGAGGCGAGCCCACCCCCCAGCACCAGCGGCCGCGGCGTCCCCGCAGCCGCCGGTAAGTATGACCCGATCCCTGGGGGGGGTGTTTAACACCCCCCCAACCCCCCAGGGATCACCCCTACTAAAGTTCAGTGCGCTTACCTTTGGGAGCTGCGGCGGCGGCGGGCGGTCCGGCGGCCTCAGCGCCGGCTGTGGCTGCCGGCGTCAGAGACGCTCTAGGCCTTCCGGGGAACTTCCGGGTTTCCCCGGAAGGCCTAGAGCGTCTCTGACGCCGGCAGCCACAGCCGGCGCTGAGGCCGCCGGACCGCCCGCCGCCGCCGCCGGAGCTCCGCAAGGTAAGCGCACTGAACTTTAGTAGGGGTGATCCCTGGGGGTTTGGGGGGTGTTAAACACCCCCCCCAGGGATCGGGTCATACTTACCGGCGGCTGCGGGGACGCCGCGGCCGCTGGTGCTGGGGGGTGGGCTCGCCTCTGGGTCTTTTTTAAAACAAAAATCCAGGCTGGGCAGGGTGGGTGGGGGGTGTCCCCCCTTCCACCCGCGCAGCCTGGACTCGGGGAGGTTTTTTTTTAAAAAAACTTTTTTCCTGGGGCTTTAAGTTTTTTTACATTGCAGCCATTTTTAAATGGCTGCAATGTAAAAAAATCCGGTACCCCGGAATCCGGTACCCGGTCCGGATTACCAGGTCGAATCCGATAATGCCGGTACGCCCGGTACCGGCATTATCGGATACCGGATTTTACCGGTTTCCCGCCCCTAGCATCCAGTATCCATCCAACAGAAGACAAGGTAAGCGCAATCCATGATTCCCCTGTGCCAAAATCCAAAGTGGAACTTGAAGCATTTCTTGGGATGCTCAATTTCTACCACATTTTTCTCCCATGAAAGGCAACACTTGCTGAACCACTTCACTTTCTTCTTGACAAAGGAGTTCCAGGAAAATGGACTCACCAGCATACAAAGGTTTTCAAGAACATCAAGAAGTTGCTGACATCCAACTCTGTGCTTGTCCACTATGATGAACAGAGGCCATTGATCATCATCTGTGATACATTGGCATAAGTGATTTAACAGATAATTAACATCTTGCACCCAACTGTAGCATTCACACAATCATTGATCCCTGGGGTAGCAAGTAAGGTGTTAGTGTGGATGCTTGTGACCACTGGAGTAAGTTCTCCAAGGTTTAACATCCCCGGCAGAAGCCTGTTTGTCTGAACAGGGTCTAAGACTATTTCTATACAGATTCCTGTAACAAAATACTGGCAAAGACTGAATGTCCTTAGTAAGAGTATGGTGATGCAGTGGTTAGCTGCTGGCCAAGCCTGGCAGAAGAGGCATGCCACCATCACAACATACTGCTGCACTGTTTACCAACCCAGTGACCTGAGGAATGTTATATTGCTGGCCAGTTTACATCGCTGACAGAAATAGCGTGAGAACTGACCAGCCTGTAGGCTAAACACATCCCTAATGCACAGGCCTTGCCCAAGCATGGTGCATGCAAGCCAGGGAGAGCTCCTAGTTTACTCCTGTGTGCTGCAAGAGAACAAGCTGTTTAGCTTTTCCCTTGACCTTTCAATGAAGGGACAGGACAGGAGGGTAAAGTCAAGTAGAGAAAGAAACAGAAGGCAGCATGAGCCTGCTGCTAGGGAGGCAGGGGGCTCAGGGGAAGATTTGGGACTGCTTTGCTTGAAAAAAAGCCAGTGCTGTCAGTCTTCTGAGCAGCTGAGGAAGCTTGGAGTTGACGTCTGGTTGATTATGTGAGCCTCTGCCCAAGTGTGCTGCCGGCAGAATTATGCTGGGGGGGGAGAGAGGGAGGAGGCACGAGGACTGCTTCATCCTGTCCCATTCTGATGTGACCACACCCCTTTCCAAGCACAGTAGCATCATGACACTCAGGAAAAGGATGTGGTCACAGAAAGGGGTGGGGCAAAGGGAATCCTCGCCCCTTTCTGATGTGACCATGCCTTTGTCATGATACTCAGGAGGGGCAGGGCCAGGAGAGAACAGCCACAACCCCTTAAACCCCCATCCTGGAGCCCACACCTCCACCCTCTCTGGGTGCTGTTACTCTGCTCCAAGCCCAGTGTAAACAGCTTTAGAGAGACTGTTGCCTTATGCAAGTACAGAGGGTACAAATGTCTAATAGAGACAAGAGACTACGGCCACTTTTAGATGAGCAGGTCGCAGTCGCGCAACCCGCTCGCGTGATATTACAAAATCCCGCAACGCGGGATTACACGAGACGGCCGGCGGGGATCACGCGCATGGAAGACGGTAGTGCATTATTTGCCGACCGCAAATTAAATACCTCTCCAAGTATTTAATTTGTGGTCAGCAAATAATATGTGACCGCCTTCCATGCGCGTGATCCCCGCCGGCCATCTCGTGTAATCCCGCGTCGTGGGATTTTGAAATATTGCACGAGCGGGTTGCACAACGGCGACCCGCTCGTCTAAAAGTGGCCAAAGTAGTTAAGATTATCCTTTTTAGCAAACCAACCTATGATGGCGACAGTCTGCAAGCTTTCAGATCACACAGAGCCCTTCCTCAGGCAAGAAAAAGCTTTAGGTCTCAAAGGTTTGCATACTCTCACCCAGAGAACTTGATTCCAAAAAAGGTGTCATTTTGGGACCAACACAACAATCGCACTCCAGACTTCTCATGAGGACATGACAAGGATGAAGTGGATCCAGAGGGCGCATCACCTCCCATTCCAGTTTATCTGTCCTTCTGGCTCCTGCCTAGGAAAGGCACTGAATTCTGAACTGCTGGGTCCATGATCTTCTTCCCTTGCTTTGTACGTTTTGCTCAGGCCTCTGTCATCTAACACTTAGGAGAATGGGAACAATGGGCAAGCTGAAATTTTATATCCAGGAAAATGTGTTCACAATTGCTGCCAATGAGGAAAACACCCTGAACATAGGTTTATATTCCTCCCTCTCATATCTCCTCCCATGCTGGGTGCTTTTAGACGGACGGCAGCTCCACTTCTGCCCACCCCAGCCTGCTTCGCCCCCAGGTTGGCGGGTCCGTCTAATTTCACCCCATCAAATGGGCAAGCAAAGCAGGCGTTGCCTGCTCCGGTGCAGTCCCATCGGCGGCACTCTGGATCATCCTGAAACGTGCCATGTGGAGTGGGCCGGCTAGCCGGCCGGCCAAAACCAGGGCACCAGCTGGAAGGGCCCTCCACCCCAAATCGGGGGGGGGGGGTTTGCTGCACCCTGTTCTTCCCCCTCCCCGTGTATACTGCATGGGCACTGCTGATAGGTGGCCCGGGTGTCAGGTGTCCGTGTTCAGGGCACTTGGTTGGTTGACATGGGGGCAGTCCTTCCCCTTTACATAGGAGGGGGAGGGAATAAACTGCCACCCACGCAGTTTGCCCTCCATTCGGCTGATCATCTGAGCAAGCAGGAGCTCACTACGCTGCTGCGATCCCACTTACCGCCGACATGGGTCGTCAGAGGAAGAAGGCGGCTGGAAAGGATGTACAGCGGGCAAAAAAGCGCCTAGCACCCCCCGAGGAGGTGGAGTCGGCGACGATGCATCCCCCCTCTGAAAGGGGGGAGGTGAGTGAGGCACCCCCCAACCCCCCATCTAGGGGGGAAATGCAAAGCCGGCTCTTGGCCTGCGAGGCCCTTGCAGCCTCACTACAAAATCAAGGAGGAGGGGGGCTGTGATGGGACAGCCCCGGCACACCGCTGCGGCATGGATGAGACCGCGCGCAACATAGTGATGAAGGTGTGGGCACCGGGAGGAAGAGGGCCCAGCAGTATGGGAAGGCAGGGAAGCAGGCCCATTATTCCCCCGGCCATGTACAGAGAGGGATGTTGGGAGGAGACCTACTATCCAAGGGCCCGCGCGCAACACCACGGGGCTGGGACAAGCAAGGGGGGGCAAGGTAGAGCACACACCGCTCAAGGGAGGGTCCAAGGGTACGACACCAGTACCCCTCCCCATATCCTGGACACGGAGGAGGGAGCCACAACGTGGCACGAAGCCCCCGGGCAGCAATCAGAGATTCATGTGGGTCAACAACAGAGACAAACACAAACACAAAGGGCTTCGAGGGCACAACCTTCCGCCACACTAGGTGCTCCTCCTCAAAGGGGGGGGTGACCACGAGTCCGGGGGCAGTTTTTATATACCAGCAGGCATCGCAGAGGGAGCGAATGAGGAAACTGGAGCCGAGAGCAACCCCAGTGAAGGGGAGACTGGTGATGTGGCAATGTGGGAAAGAATCCAGGCACTGGAGAGGGAGCTCCTGCTGATGGCTGAAAGGAGGGCACCTCCACAGCAACCCAGGAGGGAGGAGGCCATTGGGCCACAAGAAGGTGAGGAGAACCAAATGCAGGAGGGTGGTTACAGGGAATTGTGGGACCAAGGGGAGGAGCCCCACTGGCTGGTTAGGTCAGATTACCGGCTACAGCAACAGTTGGAAAGGGCTGGGCCAAGAAGGGGGATCGGGTCCGCGGGGGGAGCAGTAGAGCCACTAGGGGAACAGCACGGGTACCAGCAGGCTGTACAACTATCGCAACCCCAAAACCAGCGCATGGCACTACAGATGTTGTGGTGGAATGGGATGTGGGTCAAGGTTATACCGGTACCCACACCAACAGGGTATCAATCTGTGGGTGTGGGCTTCCGGACACAGTGGCCACCACACAAACAACCAGGAGCTGATACAGTAACTTCCCCATATGTAAATCTGGAGCCACCCACACAACCCCCGGGCCGCCCTCTGCCACCCATGGGCGGCGGCTATTCGGAATTATCCTCTCCCATTGGCGAGCATCTCACCTATGCCACCAGGGAGAAGATATGGAGAGGCGAATACATAGATATCTTCGCCCTTCTGTTCAGTGACCCAATCATCGACCCTGCCAAAAAGGAAGATCAGAAGGAAAAGGAAAGGTTTAAAAGGCCAAAGGCAGACAGGAACTGGGCTAATTGGTCATCCGCCTTTTCAGTGTACTTAGGGGTAGTGCTCGAAGTCTTTCCAGAGTGGGCTGTAGAGAAGTTAAAGTACGCTGATATAGTAAAAAGAGCGTATGGTGTAGACCTCCAGGGTGCATGGCTTTGTTACGATGAGGCTTTCCGACATAGGGCATCTTTTACACCGGGGTTACGCTGGGATCGCCACGCCCAAGATCTCTGGCTGGATTGCATAATCGATACGACCAATGCACCCAAGACAGACAGCGGTCATGTCCTGGTAAAAGGGGGAGTAGCCCCTGCTAACGATCCCAATAGACTGGAGAACAGACGGACTGGTAACCCTACCTGTAGGGAATATAACAGGAACGGAAGGTGCTCCCGTGGCAGCTGTAAGTTCCGCCACACCTGTTCGGTGTGTGGAGGCTCCCATTCAGTGTTAACATGTTACAGGGGAAAGGCAGGCGGAAATAGGAAGAACCAGCCAGGACCGGGACCGGTTTCGAACAGTCAAGGGAACCAACAAGGGGCCAGAAAGGGAAAGGGGCCCAATTCCAATTGATGTGAGAATGCTTGAGAGGGCTTTGACACACCACCCAAATGCAAAAGAGGTGCAATAAGTTATACATGGTTTCCAATTTGGCTTTGTTATCCCGGTAGTGAATGTTCCCATGGGCCGAGAGCCACCCAATCTGCAGTCAGTACGGGGGATGGAAGATTTAGTTAGGAAGAAGATTGAGAAAGAAGTGGCTGAGGGACGTATGGCAGGCCCATTTGACGAGACCCCCTTCAAAGAATTTATGATATCCCCGTTAGGGATTGTGCCCAAAAAGGCACCAGGTGAATTTCAGCTCATTCATCACCTGTCATACCCGAGGGGGCACTCGGTAAATGACGCTATACCGAAGGATCTTGCCACAGTAAGGTGCACGTCATTCAACCAGGCTATAGAACGAGTAAGGTCATTTGGTAATGCGATGTAAAATCTGCATTCCGCCTTCTGCCAGTTCACCCAAGTAGCTTTCACCTTTTGGGGATGAAATTCGAGGGTGCATACTACTACGACAGGGCCATGCCTATGGGCTGTTCGATTTCTTGCTCAGCTTTCGAGCACTTTAGCTCGCTAGTTGAGTGGATTTTTTGGCAGCGCATGGATGCAGGGGATATGTCGAAATACTTAGATGATTTCCTGTTAATTGCACCACCAACCCCAGCTACTAAGGGATTTCCAAAATTTAGCTGAACACCTGGGTCTCCCTTTAGCCCCCCAAAAAACAGAAGGCCCATCCACCAAACGTACATATTTGGGAATTGAAATTGACACAGAACGTGGGCTGTCACGTCTCCCCAGTGATAAATTGGAATTACTGAAGGAAAAACTGGAGTCATGTAGATTAGCAAAGAAAGTCACTGTACGCACAATACAATCACTTGTGGGTAGCTTAAATTTTGCATGCCGAGTGGTTGCACCGGGAAGGACTTTCCTGTCCAGATTATACATACCACTGACAGGGAAACCCCCCAACACCATCACGTCAGAGTTACCCGGGGAATGAAGGATGACCTAGTGACGTGGACCGCCTTTCTTGAGAAATTTAATGGGGTAAGTTTTTGGTTAAACAAACTTAAGGAGGGGGCACAGCTCCAGGTCCATTCCGATTCAGTGGGAGGAGTTGGTTTCGGAATATATTTCAAAGGGCGCTGGTGCGCGGCCCCGTGGTCTCAGTCATGGGCGGCATCTGGGGTTACATAGGATTTGACTTTTCTGGAACTCTTCCCCATTGTCCTGGCTGTGCAGCTTTGGGCTAACGAATTTAACAACAAATTGGTGGTATTTTGGTGCGACAATTTAGCAGTGGTGCATGTTATTAACTCCATGTCATCTAGATCACCATGCGTGATGCATTTAGTATGTGTCATGGTTCTCAATTGTCTCAAATATAATATATTATTCACGGTCCGTCATGTCCCTGCGGTGGATAACACCATTGCCAATGCCCTCTCTCGGTTACAGATGGAGTGGTTCCGGGAGTTAGCACGGGAGGCGGCACCCAAACCAAAGATGCTCCCCAAAGGGCTGTGGAGCCTTGGCAAGTAGAAATACGGAAGATTGTATAGGGATCCCTGGCCACACGTACCCAAGCAGCTTATAACCAGGCATTTGGGGAGTTCCAAGAGTTTAGGTTACAAAAGGGATGGAGACTTGTTTTTCCCATACGAGAGGATGAGTTGCTGCAATTCATTTTACAGTTGTGGGAAAAAGGTCTAGCGGGTAGAACTTTGGCAGTAAAAGTGGCAGCACTGGCTTTCATGAACCGACTGCATGGGCACCCTTCACCTGACAAGGTTTTTTTTGCAAAACGCATGATCGAGAGCTGGGCGCGGGAACAGGAGCGCCAGATAGATAAAAGGGCCCCCATTTCACCCTCAGAGTTAAGAGTTTTGTGTCAGGCACTACCAGTGATATGTCTTGATCAGTATGAGGCATTGCTTTTTTCCACCATTTTCAAAGTAATGTTTTTCGGCGCACTCCAGATAAGTGAGGTGGCAGCTGAAGGGAGATATGACAAGACAGGAAGGGCCTTAACATTACAGGACATTCAATTACGAGCAGGCTTATTAACAATTAGGATACGCTGGTCTAAGACTGATCAGAAGGGACGGGGGCAGATTGTTAACTTATACATGGCAGGTACACAAGACATATGTCCGGTCAGGGCAGTACAAACATTAGTGGTGGGACCCCGGGCCCATTACCGGTTACCGGATTTACCAGTTACCGGTTCCCTGAAAACCGGATTCCCGGTTTAAATCCGGTATACCGGTACCGGATTTATTACATTGGTTTCAATGGGGCGCTGTGTCCCCGTTGAAACCAATGAAATAAATTAAATTCCCTCCCCCTCCCCCTCCCAGGCTGCGCGGGTGGAAGGGGGGACACCCCCCACCCACCCTGCCCAGCCTGGCTTTTTGTTTAAAAAAAGAGTAAGCGCGACCCCGAGGCGAGGGGGGGCCCCCCACCAACCCCCGCGGGCGCCGCGGCCCCC
>QEPC01000892.1:4864469-4878297 GCA_003113815.1 Sphenodon punctatus
GGGGGTGCGCTAGAAGACTGGCCTGAAGGAGATAATGGTCCGTCCATGACAAGGGCACTGCTGTAACCTCCCCCACAACCGGACCCCCCGCCTCAAGGTCAGAACCGAAGATCAGGTCGAGGGTGTGCCCCCCCACGTGGGTCGGGCAGATAACTTCCTGGGGCCAATCCATGGTTGCCATGGCGGCCATGAATTCATGCTACACCCCGACAAGGCCGGCATCGGCGTGGATGTTGAAGTCCCCCAGAACCAAGGTCCTAGAGGAGCCCAACGCCACCTCCGAGGCCAGCTCTGCTAGAGCGGTAAGGGATGCTGCCAGGCAGGAAGGGGTCCGGTATACCAGCAGCACCCCTAGCTTGCCCCCGGCCAAATCGAACACCACGTGCAGGGCCTCAGTACCCATAATCTCCTGAACTGGATACCTCCGAACAGGCCAGTCCTCTCTAAAAACAATAGCTACACCACCTCCCCGGCCATCCGGATTGAGGGACATCCGAGCAGAAGAGCTATGAGGCATGGTTGAGGCTGCAGGAGGAGACTGTTGGTGCATTTAGTTGTACCGAAATGTTGCATTGGTGTTTGTCTCAATGCTCTTCCGCTGTAGGATGGGGGCAACACTGAAGCAGAGGAATGCAGGGGCTGAGGGAGCAACGGTAGAGCTCTGCTTCTCAACCTCCACCTTTAGCCCTTACCTGTAACCTCTGGCCCTTGAGCCCACCTGCAGCCCCTGCTGCTGACCCTCAGTCTGCTCCCACTTCCCTGGGTCTTAGCTAAGTATCAGCTCTGCCATTAGCTCTGTACCAGCCTAAGTTAAATCAAGCTCATATGTGAGACAGCACAAGATGGCATGCAAGTTAAGGCGAGAGCCTTAATGTTTTTTCTTTTACTGAAAGAGCGTTAACGTTTTTTCATTGTGCACAACTTAAGGCAAGAGCCTAAATCTTCTATTTCTTTGCTTTTTGGAGTATGGTTTAATTAATCTATTTCCCTTTTTTGGTGGTTTTTTGGTATTAAAGTCGTGTGTGCTTTAAGTTTTTTCTTTAGGTGAGAGTCTTAATCTTCAATTTCAGTGCTTTTTGGAGTATGGTTAAAGTCAATGTTTTCCAATAATTGGTGTTGGTTTTTTTTAATGTTTGTGCGAGCCTTATCTAATCTAATCTAATCTATCTATCTATCTATCTATCTATCTATCTATCTATCTATCTATCTATCATGCATGTTGGATAAACCATCAAACCTAGGCAGGGGTTAACAGTGATCCATGGTTAAATATTTGAGAGTATGTAACAGATATAAAAAGACATATCCAATGAAGAAAAACAGGTGCTTGTACCATAAATGCACTTTTGAGTAAGGTTCTTTAAGTATCACAGTCCAGCCATTGCTGTTTGGTTTGGGATCTTGGGTGGCAGAATCCACTTGTCCATTTTTTTTATCTGAATGTTTACTGGGTAACTTGAGCTTTCCCCCTCTCTCTGATGTACAACGGGTGTCTTTAAACAGACACCTGCTCTGCTCCGCTCCACCCCTGGGTGGTCCATCCATATAAAGGCGGGCTTCCCTGAGGTGAGGTGGAGCAGGAGCAGAATGCTCTGGAACATCCTGGAGCACCACAAGTGGAGCGGGTCTCCTGAACCTGGAGCACTGGTCAGAGGCAGAGCAGCATCCGTTTAAAGGATGGATGGACGGACCGGCAACTGCCATAGAGCTTCAGGCCTAGAGCAGCTGCCGATTTCCTGCAGCTCTATGGTGTGGGGGAGGGGGTGTGCACGGGCAGACTGTGTTCTGCAGCAGCAGCATCCATTTAAACCTGCTGCCACCAGAGCAGACCTGGGGCTGGTCCCCTCTCCGGTCCGCCTAAAAACAACCAAACGAATAAAACCTAAATTAATGTGTGTGCCTCCCACGCAAATAACGGAGATCCGAGCAGAGGTCCGCCTCTTCCCAGAGCTGCTCACCCTCCGGCAGCAGTGTAAGACCCGGTTGTTCTGCCAGGCGTTTGGTGGAGGGGATGGGTAGGAGGGGGAGGGATCGGTATGGGGGGTGGAATAGTATTGTTTGTATATTGTTTTGTATGTTTTTACTGGATGTGTAAGCTGCCCCGATCTCCCTGAGGCAGGAGGGGCGGGGTATTAAGTATGAAAAATAAACAAATAAAAATGAATTGTGTTAATTTCAATTCAGAATTAAGACAGGATCCTGCAACAGTTACTCCTGGCCGTAGTCCTTATTCATCAGTGGTTCCAGACTTCACGTTATTGGTGTAAGATTCACAGGACTGAACCTTCATTAAGCAGTAGGTTTCCAAATAGTTGCTGGTGAGGCCAATGCTAGATGTGCTAGTTTTAGAAATTGGCGCGGTAGTTCAGTCTATCCTATATACCCAGAGGTTTGGCAGCATCTGTAGTGAGTGACAACATTTTTGTCCACTTTTCTTTTTGATCTCTTTTTATGTCAAGTACCATCAGGCGGAATAACTACTGATAGTTTTTCAAATACTCCAATGATCTATAACATGGACACTTTTCTGTTTTAGAAAGAAACCACGAGGCACTGAAGCAAGCATTCACTTTTCTTGCACTTGAGGTCACAAATTTATGCGAGTCCAAAAACGCCCGGCCTGCCAAAAACATCATGCATGCTGCACTCTCCCAAATAAAAGGACACTGTTATTCTTACAAGGCAAGGTCTGAAAGGACAGGAAATAGGCAGTGTCATAGAAGTTTACTTAATACTGAAACTTATTTAACCATCTTGAGTCAAAATACAATGACAGTATAAAAAAAGAGAGAGACATGGTGTACCTGTCTGAGCTCTTACAGGAATCCCAGCCAGGACTGAAATTGGAGAGACTTCATAAAAAATCCCATAATTCTGCCATATTACCATGTGTCGGCTGCAGTTTTCCTGAGTTCAAGAGTGTTAAGTAATTTTAAATTTATGTTCAGATTATGCAGCAAAAGGTAGCTGAATTAGCTTTGCATGAAGAGTTTCACATACTGAAAACTAGCTTCATTACAGTGCAATCATTAAGTAAACTTCAGTCCAGGAAAAGAAGGGGCTGGGGTGGGGAAGACAACAGAGAATATGAAAGATAGGAAAAATGTTGCTGTTCATTACAGTTTTCCATTTTTGTTGAAACTCAGCAGGAGAGCAAAACCACAGGCCTCTCTTCTATGCCAGGAGGGATTGTGCAAACACTGCAACCACCCAAATCTTATTTAAATTATATTCATTGTTCCCTTCTTAATTGTTATACTTCTGCCTGCTTTCACTCAACTATTGCTGCATCTTGCCTTCTGCCAGCAGAGTCCCATCGGGAGTCATCAACTCTTAATTATAGATGAATAGATCTTTGAAAGAAAAAAAATATCCCTTGCAAAAAAGTTCAGGGACTGAGGGTGGGGGGAAGAAAAGCAAACTTTCAATGCCATCTAGTGGCATATTTGCTAAGAACACTCGGGAATTCCCAAAATATTTCTGGATCTGTCCTGGGATTCAAGTTTTTCCTAAGACTAGGATCCATTATAATCAGGGCCGCAGGTAGTCTGCAAAGGTTGGTGCCCCCCCCGATTCTGCAGGCAGGATAAATTCTGAAAATTAGCCAAATTCTGCAAAATTGTGTGAATTATAAATGCAAATAAATTTCCCAGCATGACATCCCATACATTTTGAACATATATATTTTAAAAACCAAAAACCACACAGTCCTGTCAGCAGGGGGTCAGCTCATCCCTTCCAGTCCATGGGGTGTGTGTGTGTGTGTACACACACACACGCTTCTCCTTTTCATCAGCTGTGGCATAGGGCCTGGAGTATATGCCAGCAGATCACAGTGCTAGCACCCCCTGTTGACTAGCCCACAATGCTCCACACGCAGGACCCTGAGTAGTCTTGGAGTGTTTTCAGACGTGATGAGATCACAGTGAACCACGCTGAATACCTACATGTGGTCACTGTGCCCTGCACGTCTGTTCGGCGGCCGCCAGATGTTCGCCACGCTGAATGCCCACATGGGGTCAATTTCAACCACGCTTCCGGGTTGAAATTGAAATTTTCCGGCGCAAAAATCCCCAGAAGCGTGGTGAAAGTGATTCCCGGCCAGAACAAAAAAAGAGTAAGGTCTGGCCGGTAATCACGGCCCAGAATCCCCGGTGAGATTCTGGGCCGTGGTCAAACCGGCCCGACGCTGTGGCGGCACTGGCCTCGCTGCCCGCCCGTCTCCCCAGAGGGCGGGCGGCGAGGGAGCGTGGAGGGGGCGGGGCCGTGCGGCCGCACGTTACACCGCGCGGTCCCACCCCATCCCTGATTCCCCGCCGGGATCCCCGGCACGTCTGTTTGCCGTGCCTGGGTGATCCCGGCGGGGAATCTCTGGGTTGTTTTTGGGACGGGGCGAAGCCGCCCCGTCACGTCTGAAAACACGCTCGGTCTGCACTGGAAGAGATCATTTCTGGGACAATTGGGGCAAAATGCCAAAGGGGCCGTGTTGCAGAAGCGCAGAATTCACAGCCCCTGATTCTAGTGAGGAATGAACTTTAGGGTCTTGGTGCTAAGGTGCTAAGGCTTCCCACAGTAAGAAATGTTTTACTGGGTTAGACCAATGGTTCATCAAGAGTATCCTGTCTCTAACAGTGCCAGTACCAGATGTTTCAGCGGCAGAGTACAAAAAAGGCATTGAACAAACAAACAAACAGCAACAATAATAATAATCAAGAATTAATAATACATTTTTAATACCATTGGTGCCCCTCCAGTAGATGGCACTCAGAGAGCTTTATAACACTAAAAACACAATAACTTAAAATCCACATCAAATCCATGTAAAACAATTTAAAAAGAGAAGGTACAAGGGGTGGAGAAATAACTTCAAGGGAACCAATTTAAGTTTTCAGGTGCTATTTGAAGGTGGGGAAGGAGGAACTGAGACCAACCTCTGGAAGGAGCAAGTGCACACTGAGTTCTATTCCTTTACATGAACTTCTGGCTTCTAACCGTCAGAGTCATCCAACTAACTTAGCTAATGGATGGGCCTGTTCTGCATTAACTTATCTGCAGGGACACATGTTCACTGCATTTGTCACATTGGGTGATTTCAGACGTGACGGGGGTCCTATTGGCCCTGTCACGGAATCACCCAAATGATTCCCCAGCCAAATCAGACCGGCCCGTCAACAAACGAGCCAGCAGCTTCTGCCGGGGAATCGGGGAGGGGGCGAGGCTGCACGGCGCAACGTGTGGCTGCACAGCTACGCCCCCCCACGCTTCCGAGGCCGCCCGCCCTCCAGGAGATGGGCGGGTGCAGTGGCCAATGCGGCTGTGGCGCCCGCCTGCCCCCCAGGGTATTGACCACGGCCCAGAATCGGCGGCGAGCATGGCCACCGATTCCGGGCTGTGGTCAGGGGCCAGACGAGACGTTACCACGCTCAACCACGGTGAATTCCGTCGTGGTTGAGCTTGGTAACATCACGTCTCTTGGGGGCACAAAGTGGTTCCTGCCGGGAGTTCACCCCTGGCGGGAATCACTTTGACCACGCTTTCAGAGATGGTCCCCGGACCATCCTCGAAAGTGTGGTTATTTTGATCCCTGCCAGTGGTTCACTGTGGTGAACATCTGACGGGGATCAAACAGACGTTACGGAACCATTCCCTACCACAGGGGATTGTTGGTGGTTGAGCATGATCTCGTAACGTCTGAAAATACCCATTGTCACCACTGGGGGAAATGCAGTGAATGCAGGTCCCTGCTTATCCAATACTTTTTGAACTCATTTATATTATTGGCTTTCACAGAATCACATGACAATGAGTTCCACAGGATGTGTTGTGTAAAAAAATACTTCATTTTGTTTTAGGCCCGCTGCCTCTTAATTTACCCCAGTGTCCCCTAGTTCTAGTATCATGACGGAGGATAAACAGCTGTTCTCTATTTACTTTCTCAACCTCAATAAACCTCTATCATATCTCCCTCAATCATCTCTTTTCTAAGCTGAAGGGCAGTAATCTCCCAAACTTCTCCTTGTATGGAATTCATTCCATACTTTAGATCACCTTTATTGTTATTCTCTGCACTTTTTCAAGTTCTACTATATTCTTTTCGCGGAACAGCTTCAAAAACTGAACACAGCATGTCTAGGTGCAATATGGATTTACGAAGGGAAACGGATTTGCAGGGAGTATTTTCTAATTTATCTTCTATCCACTTCCTAATAATTCCTAGCATTCTAGGGTGAAAACAGACATGACACTAACCACCCTTTAACCACCCTTGGTGGTTATTTATTCATGTTGCAGGGCTGCATAGGGCACCAATACAGCCCTGCAACATGCATAAATAACCACCAAGGGTGGTTAAAGGGTGGTTAGCGCCATGTCTGTTTTCACCCCTAGTTGCCTTTTTAACCACTGTTGAACACAGCCGATGTTTTTGGTGAACTAACTGATTGATTGAATTGATTGATTGCATGTATTGAATTAGCCATAGGCCATATCAAAACATACATAAATAAACACATATACATACATGTACATGTACATAATTAACAAAAACATCAAATGAACTCCAACATAAATTCCAAAAACTTCATTTAGCTAGTTTTTTCCTCTATCTAGCATATTGCAGCAGAACTGGGGGTGCAATTTAGCCGCAGTGGTAGCAAAGGAAGTGACTGCTAGTGTTGTCTGATCCCTTGAGTCATTTAATAAGTATATCAACAGTCGAGTGGTAGGCCAGCCCTGAGGGATTTTAAGTGTCTTGAATAGTTTAGCATGCGGTTTAGAATAAATAGAGCAGAACAACAAATAATGTGTCAAATCCTCAACTTGCCCCAAACCACACACACAGACTCTGTCTGAATACACCGTCTCATTATAACGACCCTGAACCATCATTGAGTCCATAGAATGGATCCTCAAGGCAGTAAAAGCAACTCTGTATAGTGGGGCATTTAAAGTAGAGAAGTATCTGGGTCTGTTGTGAAATGGCACAGACCTAACAAGAAATGCTAATTTCCTTGCTACAATGTAACCAAAGCAGAAGTGTTTCCTTTTGACACAAATATGCCAGAGCAGACATTGAATGCTATTGTAACTCATTCTTTGTTGAAATGTAACCAAAGTACATACTGGATTTATAATTATGTGATATTGTAATTAAATGAAACTTTTGTATAAGCCATTCTGGCCCTCATTTAAGATTATGTAGAGTGCTATAAGTTAAGTAAGACATTTTTTAGTATATGCATCGATTCATTGATTTAGATACTTAAGGAATAGAATGTGTTAGGAGTAAGGTGGTCAAATGGTCAGAGGGAGTAAATCACAGGATGGTATGCAAACTGGTGTGAAGGAGGCAATATCCCTGTTAAATGATGCCTGAGAGAAAGCAGAAACTTCTTGTTCCAAAGTAAAACTGAATAGTTTATAACTCACAGGGAGATTGGGAACAGAGGAAGGTCAGAAGTTGATAACAGAACTAACGTTACAAGAGAGAAAAAGAGATGGCTTGATCAGACAACCAGATGCCTCTAAGAGGGGTGTGGGCAACCCAGGGCCAGGGAGTCAAGCCTTCCCTCTGGAGGGAGGGGTGGGCAGGACCCTATCAGTCAGGGCAAACCCCAAACCAATGACTAAGCAGAAGGACCCCAATCATGGATAGCCATAAGGGGAATATTCTGGAGTCCAGGGCAAACAGCCCCTTGACATGAATAAGTAATAAGAAAACTGTATATAAGGCCAGTCTCAGGATCAGTTCTTTGCCTTTCACAGTCCTTGTCCGCTAGCCCTTATCAGGGTGCCGGCTAGCTCGGTGATTGGCTCTCTCTGGGACTTCTCCCTAGGAAGTCCTACAACTTACTCTACAGCTAGGCTCGCTCTCTCTCTCAGCTTCGTGTGGGCCCCCTGCCCGCCCTCCTTCTGGAACCAGACCGTTGACCTCTGATCACATAAGAATATATGCTTTATATGTATTTGAAGTAGTCAGAGTAGGTGAGGGATTATATGGTAAGGTGCAAGCATTCCTTTAATAATTGGTATATTAATTGTGTTGTTACTATTGAATAAATGCCTATTGGATTGAAAAAAAGAGTCATTATTAAAATAGAAAGGAGTAATTCCCTCTCTCTCAAACACAGTAGTATTTCCACTTCATCCCGGAATTGGAAGGGACCTGCTTCACCAGGGTGTAGAAAAGCAGCTGAACCCCTTTCAATTCACAACAGGCCCAGTAGGCCCAGGTATCCAAATTTTAAACCAGGGAGCAACCCTAGCTGCTGCCACTTAAGCCATATCTTCTTGTAGTTCAAAAATGTCCTTCACCCTTTGTTTGATCTGCCTAGCTGCATTAGAAACAGAAATAGACAATAAATAGTCAGTAGAGAAACCAAGCTAACCTATATGCTTGCACACCCACTCTCACCAGGGGTCCCTAAAATGAGTTCTAATACCAGGATCTGTAGATTTGTCCATCAAACATAAATATGATAGCGATCTAACAGGGGATCGGACAGTCCTAAGTCAAAAGATCAATGTTGAAATCAGGTGATGGATCTTAGGCCCGATTCTAACCTCAGGATTGCCTGCGGGGTTGCCCTTGGGACTCCCAATATGGTTCTGAGACACTGATTAAATACTATGTCCAATGGAACAAGAGCTGGTGAAGCTGGGGAACTAATTAAGCTTCCAGCACTCTCTTAGTTGGTCCAACCATACAGCCACCCTTAGATTTGGGTGTGTGTGTGTGTGTGTTAGGTTTGCACAGTCAAGGTTCAGGAGCAGCAAGGGGTGGGTGGAATTTTATGTATTGGGAATGGGTAGACAGGTGCTGGGAGTGGTGTATATTGGGGGACAAGCCCAAGAAATGGGTGATGAGTATCCATGATCAAGGCTGGGGCGCAGCCAGGGTACATCCAAGTACTGGGGGGTATATATGGGGGGAACAAGGCTGATGGATATGGGACAGGTAGCTTGATCCCCTCATGAGGAGTGTACCTGAGGGGAAAGGAGTTGGCAACCAATTCTCAGTCAAGACCCACAGCCCACAGACGCTAAATCCCTTTCCTATACAGTATAGTACTCCAATGCATGATATACTAGACAAATATTTGCTTGCCCTTTATCACCTGTGTAGTAAGCAGATACACTTGAACTGCTGCCTGACAGGGGAGCTATAAATGAAGGAGAAATTGTGTAAGGCCACACAAGGCAGCAGCCAGATCCCCCGCACAGCCCCATGGTGGGAAATCATCACCGCCACACTGCAGGGCACATGTGGAGAGCCAGCCAGATGGTTGTAGAGAATCTGGGTGGGCCGGGTCTTGTTAGAGCCGCCGCCGAGGTGTCGCTTACACAAGTGGCAGCAACCAGATCCCAATGCGGCCCCATGGTGGCCAAACATCACTGCCACACCGCAGGGCACATTCAGAGAGCCAGCCAGCCAGTTGCAGGGAAGCTAGGGAGGCCAGCCCCTATTGGAGCCACTGTCAAAGTGCCGCTCACACAAGTGGGCACCCAGCCCTGCCCTGCTTCCCTCCCCTGGCTGGGCCGAGAGCTGTGGTGTGGCTGTGTGCGAGGGGCACTAGCACTCGTTGTTCATGGCCCCACATCATTGCACTGCGTTTGGTGGGGCAAGCGTGCCCTGTCACACAAGTTGCCCTGTCATGGGCAGCTTTACCCTAGTTGGGGTAAGGCTTCTCCCTGACGTGTCCTTGGAATTTTTTCGAGGCTGTGTCATGTAGCAGTCGTCTGCTTGCCCCACCCCAGGGCAGGGGGAACTTCTGGTGGGCCCTGGCCACACAAGCCCTGCATTGCATGGCTTATTTGCCCATGGAGGGGCAAGGCTACCTAAGGCATGGTAGCCTCCCCTCCCTGTCTCCTGCCGCCTCACCCATTGTGGCGATAATGGAGAAAAGGATCAAGTTAATAATATTTGCGTGGGGAGGCGCTTGCTGTCCCCAGCTTCAGTGTTGCCCCCAACCTACAGAGGAAGAGGATTGAGGCTGAAAGACCAAGGCAAAGTGTGGGTTCATGGAACCTAAGTTGTACACAAGCACAATATGGGAGACTCTACAATGTCTTTATTGCTTACGTGGCGCGCAAGTTAAGGTGGGAGCTTTATCTTGGTACGGAAGGCCAACCTTTCTGCACCAAACTACTGTACTTCCCTGTGGCTCATCGGGAGGGAAGACTTATCAGGCATAAACCTTTCTCCCTCGTTGGAAGGGTAGATGTTTTAATTAAAACTTCCCTTTTATGCAGGAAAAAAGTAGGCCCTACAGTGTACAGTTAATGATCCTGTTATGTCAAACTTTAACAGAAAAACAGCATTTGGGATACTGCTTTCTCCACAGGTGAAATCTGCTATGGTTCCTGAGGATTGGAGTGTAGAAAATGTAATGCCAATCTTTAGGAAGGGCTCTAGAGGCGATCCTGGAAACTACAGACCAATGAGCCTCATGTTGGTGTTATTATTATTATTATTAACAAACATTTATATAGCGCCAGCAGTGTACATGGCACTTTACAAAGTAATAAAATAGACACGGTCCCTGCCCCTAGGGCTTACAATCTGAGCGACAGGAGCTGGGGGAGAGACATAGGAAGGGGAACAGAGGGAGAGACAAGGGGTCCAACATTCATGAAGATGCGAGGTCTCAAGTGCACGTACTTGGCTTGGTTACGATGAGAATGACAGCAGGCAGGTCCATGTGGTAAGGATAAGGGTAAACAGATCGTAGGTATAGGAATAGTGGGTCAGCAGGATAAAGAGTCAGACAGAGCAGAGCGGAAGAGGTGAGTTTTAAGGAGAGATTTGAAGGTATGAAGGGTGGGGGCAAGGCGGATGTGGACAGGGAGGGAGTTCCAGGCATGGGGGGCAGCAAGTGAGAAGGGACGAAGGCGCTTAGGGGAGCAGGGAAGGCGTGGAAGGGTGAGAGAAGGGACAGAGGAGGAGCGAAGTGCACGGGCTGGAGTATGGAGGGTGATAAGTGCAGAGAGGTAGGGGGGAGCAAGGTTGTGAAGAGCTTTATAGGTGAAGACTAGGAGCTTGTGCAGGATTCGTTCAGGAAGGGGAAGCCAGTGAAGCGAAGAGAGGAGGGGCTGCACATGGTCGAAGCGACGGGCGAGGTAGATGACCCTGGCAGCAGAATTTTGGACAGAGATGAGGGGAGAAAGGTGAGACCGGGGAAGGCCAGTGAGAAGGAGGTTACAGTAATCGAGGCGAGAGATGACCAGAGCATGAACAAGAGTTTTGGCAGACGAGACAGAGAGAAAAGGGCGAATCTTAGTAATGTTATGGAGGGAGAAGCGACAGGATTTAGCAACAGAGTCAATGTAGGGTTTAAAAGAAAGGGGTGAGTCAAAGATGAAGCCTAGGCTACGAGCTTGGGGGACAGGCAGGATGGTGACTCCATCAATAGTTATTGACAGTGAGGAAGGAGAGGAAGGATGAGGGGGGAAGATAAGGAGTTCAGTTTTAGCCATGTTGAGTTTGAGTTGACGTTGAGACATCCAGGTAGAGATGTCAGAGAGACAGTTGATGAGACGAGCTTGAACAGAGGGAGAGAGAGAGGGAGTAGAGAGATAGAGTTGAGTGTCATCAGCATAGAGGTGGTATTGGAAGCCATGGGAGGCAATGAGTTTGCCTAAGGATGAGGTATAGATCGGCAAACTGGTGGAGACGATTGAGGTATAGATCAGTTTGCCAGGCAAACTGGTGGAGACAATTGTCAAGAACAGAATTACTGGGTATATTGATAAACATGGCATAATGGGGAAAAGGCAACATGGATTTAGCAAAAGGAGGTCATGTCTCACTAATCTACTGGAATTTTTGAGGGAGTAAATAAGCATGTGGATAAGGGTGAACCAGTTGATATAGTGTATCTGGATTTTCAGAAGGTGTTTCAAGGTCCCTTGTGAGAGATTCCTTGAGAAAACTAAGTAGTCATGGGATAAAAGTCTATGTCCTATCACAGATCGATAACTGGTTAAAGGTTAAACAAAGGGTAGGACTAAATGGTCAGTTTTCACAACAGAGAGAAGTAAAAAGTTGAGTGCTGCAGGGCTCTGTACTGGGTCTGATGTTGTTTAATATCTTCAGCGATCTGGAAAAAGAAGTAAAGTGTGAGGTAATCAAATCTGGAGATGACACAAAGTTATTCAAGGTAGTTAAAACATGAGCAGACTGTGAAAAATTGAAAGAAAATCTTGTGAGACTAGGTGATTGGGCATCTAAATGGCAGATGAAATTTAATGTGGACACGTGCAAAGTGATGCACGTAGGGAATAATAATCCAAAGTATATGTACACAATGCTGGGTCTAAATTAGGTGACACTACTCAGGAAAAGGACCTTGGTCATTGTGGACAATGCATTGAAATCATCAGCTCAATGTGCGGCGGTGGTCAAAAAAGCAAAAAGAAAGTTAGGAATTATTCAGAAAGGGATAGAGAATAAAACTGAAAATATCATAATGCCCCCGTATAAATCAATGGTGCGACCGCACCTTGAGTACTGTGAGCAATTCTGGTTACCTCATCTCAAAAAAAATATCGTAGAACTTCAGAAGGTGCAGAGACAGGCAACAAAAATTATCAAGGGTATGGAACAGCTCCCATATGAGGAGAGGCTTGATAGGTTAGGGCTCTTCAGCTTGGAGAAGAGACAACTGAGAGGGGATATGATAGAGGTTTATAAAATCTTGAGTGGAGTGGAATGAGTAGATACGGCATGTTTATTCACCCTCTCAAGTAGTACTAGAACTAGGGGACACTCCATGAAACTAACTGGTGACAGATTTAAAACAAATAAAAGGAAGTATTTTTTTCACTCAATGCACAGTTAAACTGTGGAATTTGTTGCCAGAGGAGGTTGTCAGGGCCAGTAGTATAGCTGCATTTTAAAAAGCATTGGATAAGTTCTTGGACAATAGGTCCATTAACAGCTATTAGTCAAGTAGATTATGAGATGGGAAAGTTCCCATTGTCGGGAGCAGGGAGTGATCAACAGGGAATGGATTGCCCATTGTGACTGCTGATACTTCTTCCATGTGACCAAAATTGACCAAAATTGGCCACTGTCAGAAGACAGGGTGCTGGGCTTGATGGACCATTGGTCTGACTCAGTCAGTATAGCACTTCTTATTTTCAGGCAGCAGTAGCTGGCTGAAACTTAATTGCACAGCCACTGTTCATTATAAACAGGGGACAGCTGAAGCCCCGATTTTGAGGAAACCGCTTGACCTACATTTCTGAAAATTTAACCATGACTGTAAATTGTGAGGACCATCATATCCACAAAGTTTGAAAAAGATCCATTAGGAAAATAAAATGTTATAACTGCTTAAACGTTAATTAGCTGTGGTCAAAATGCACACCATCCTCATGTATTTGAATCATCAATATCTCCTCTCCCTGGATGAGCTGAGCCCCCAAACTTCACAGGCTTCGAGAATGAGATCAGTAACAAGTACTTCTGAAATATGATACTGATTGATGCAGCCAAAATCGAGATATTATTGATAAAAAACTGATTCTGCAGGCTCACGCATACGCACTTGAGCTCCTCTCTCCTGTCGGAGAGCTGGGGAAGCGGCTGCATCCTGTTCCCTTGTGAGCTCTGTGGACTGCTGCTCCTGCTGCTGCTCAGCCTCCTGGAAACCTACCAGTCCCGCACGCACCACCCGCCATCCCCCCCAAACCCCGCCCACAACCCGCCCAGCCCCCACAAGACCCGAAGTTACCCCCCCAAACCCCACTCGCCCCCTGCCACCCTCCGCAATCCCCGCACATGCCAACCTCACCCCTCGCCAGCCCCACACTCACCCCCCGCCAG
>QEPC01000892.1:4883494-4909453 GCA_003113815.1 Sphenodon punctatus
GAGAGATCTAGCAGGATCAAGAATGTAGAACATCCTGCATCCATCTCCCGGTGGAGATCGTCCACCAAAGCCACCATCGCTGTCTCAGTGCCATAGCCAGGGCGGAACCCAGATTGAAAAGGGTCAAGGAAACCGATATGGTCCAGATGCGCCTGGAGCTGCAGAGCCATGGTCTGTTCAATAACCTTCCCTAAAAAGGGAAGATTAGAGACAGGACGGTAACTGGCGAGTGCGTCCACATCCAGCGAAGGCTTCTTCAGCAGGGGGCGCACCACACCCTCCTTGAGACTGGGCGACAACCTCCCCAGGTTGCAAGCAATGTACCTGGCACTGTACAATAATCTCTCAGCTGTGTCCGCCATAAACACTCCTCCCACACCTGGCTGCCCTCTCACAATACACAGTGCTCCCACTGCCCAGCTGGCACTCTTGTCTCCCTATTCACATCCATTAACCTTGTTCCCTCCATACAGAGCCCCTAGCTGTCCTGTTCTTTCCATCCCAAATAAAAGCATATAGGGAAAGCAGGGGATGAGTGGGCAGCAAGCTGTCCCCCTCCTACAACGCTACCAACCTTAGGCCACTTTCAGACCTCCTCCCCCTCCACACACATATTTTGGCTGCAGGAGGGAATGCACATGCCAGGATATGCGCAGGGTTCGGCCGGTCTGAAAGGCCCCCCGCACAGCTTTGCCGTTGCAAACACACAGAGATACAAAGCAGGAAATCCCTGCTCTGTATCTCTGCATCATGTGTTTGCTGGTAAAGCCGAGGTGGGTGGGTGGGGGGCGCCTTTCAGAACGGTCTAACCCCATGCATATCCTGGTGTGTGCATTCCTTCCTGCAGACAAAATATGCATGGGGGGAGGGTCTGAAAGTGGCCTCAGTTTCATTGCAGGCACCTAGTGAGTTTTCCTTTCATCACAAAAATCGCTCACTTCCAGTTTTAGGTGGGGGGAGGGGGGTGTTCTTCTTTTTTTTTACACCTGGGAACAAACTCTTCAATTTCCACAGCAAGAGACAACACTGCTGTCCCCATCTTCAGTGTTGCCCCAACCTGCAGAGAAATAGGATTGGGCTTAAAGACCAAGGCAAAGCATGGGTGCATAGAGCCTAAGTTGAAGAGAGTACGTGAGAGACTTTACAACGTCTTTACAGCTTGCATGGTGTGCAAGTCGAGGTCGGAGCCTTAATTTACAATTTCCATGCTTTTTCGAGCACAAGTGAATTTGTATGAGCCTTAAGTCCTCTCTTAAACCAAAGTGTTTGGATCCTAGTGTGACAAAACGCAGTAGGGGACGCTATACAGCTGAGCCACCGACATCACTGAGTTGGTCAAAAACTCTAGCCTGGGGTCCCAACAGCTGGCAAACCCCAGAAAAACCTCAGTTTCTGCTGCCATCACCCAGACCAACAATCCAAATCCAGAATCTACAGTCTGGATATGCAGACACCAGGTGGTTACCTGCTTGGAGCTCCCCAAGGGCACCCCTTTCCCTGATTCTCCTTCTCTGGTGTACTTCCGTTAAAGGAGGCAAAAGCCCTGGGAGTAACACAGGAGTGTTTATCTTAGGCCACTTTCAGACATGCCCCCCCCCCGGCGTATATTCTGGCTGTGGGGGAAAATGCGCAGCCAGGATATGCGCAGGGATTGGCCGATCTGAACCCCCACCCCACCCCCCAATGCGGCTTTGCCGGCAGAGATGTGCAGGGATGCACAGCAGGAAATTGAGCTCTGCCGGCCAAGCCATGCTTGGGGGGCGGGGGGGGCTTTCAGACCGGTCAATCCCCGCACATATCCTGGCTGCGCATTTCCCCCCGCAGCCAGAATATGCATGGGGTGGCCATGTCTGAAAGTGACCTTAGTCAGAAGCTGCTGTGGCTAAAAGAGCTTGAGGGGAAATCCCCTTCTCAGAGGGAGAGCATTTCGCCCTCTTGGTAGCAGTGCTTTCCAGGCAAAGGGAGGCGTCTTTGCAAGAAAGACACACACACACACACACAGTGGAATTAAGAAAGAAAGGAAACTTAGACTTTACCGGTAAGGGACAAAAAGGTACAAACAGGTACTAAATGATAAGTCATTGAGCAAGTTCCAGAGTCCAATTCAATGGGTGTGTGGGCCCTTTTAGAATTTGCATCGGTTTAAAGGGTAAGTTACTTACCTGTAACAAATGTTCTTCAAGAGACCCCTCCATATTCACACTAGTGGCATTCGGTGCCAAAACCGGACAGATTTCTCCAAGCCAGATCACATGGGGAGAGTGGGGTGACATCATCAGAACTGCCTATAAATAGCGCCGCACTCCCCAGACCTCCAGTCTTTTCCCTGCCAGAGAAAAGCATATGTTAAGGAAATACAACTTTTGAGGGGAAGACGGGAGGGAGGTGTGAATATGGAGAGGTCTCTCGAAGAACACTCAACACTCGAACCTTCTCCGTTGAGAGCCTCTCTATAGTCACACTAGTGGTGGTAGAGTAGACAGTCATAGAATGGTGGAAGGAAGAGTTAGAATAGAGATTTGCAGGACTGATTTACCAAACTGCATCAGTTTGAGTAGTTAAATCAATTGGGCCATAGCAAAAGCTGGAGCTGTTAATAAATTTATTCCTTATTCCTAGTTAAATCAATGGCATAATGCTTGACAAAAGTATGTGGAGAAGCCGAGGTGGCTGCCCTGCATACTTCCAGTAGAGGAGTATGCCTGAAAAAAGCAAGAGCGGTAGCTACTGCTCTCAGAGAATAAGCCTTAATGGTTTGGGGGGCCAAAAGGGATTGTGACTTGTAGGCCAGAATTATACATTTTCTTATCCAGTTAGATAGGGTCTGTTTAGTAACCTTTTGTCCCATCGATTTGGGGGCAAAGGAAACAAATAAGTTATCAGGTTTTCTAAGACCTTTAGTTTTCTCCAAATAAGACAGAGTTGCTCTACGTAGGTCTAGTGTATGAAGAGCTGCCTCCCCAGGGGAAGCATGGGGTTTGGGAAAGAAAACAGGCAGTTTTATTGATTGATTTAGATGGAATTCAGAAGAAACTTTTGACAGGAAGGTAGGTTGGGGTCTCAAAGTAACCTTGTCCCTGCGAACTACTAAGTTGGAAAGTTTACATGATAACACTGCCCTCCTGGCAGAAGTTATAGCCACTAGAAAAATAAATTTTAAAGTAACATATTCCAGTTCTACAGAAGCCAAGGGCTTGAATGGGGTTTTCATTAAGGAAGACAGAACCAAACTTAAATCCCAAGAGGGAGGAGGAAAGTTTTCAAACAGGTGGAAACACATTAAGGGTGCCCTTAAATTTTTTTGCTATGGATTGGTGGCAAAATATGGGCTTGTCGTTAAATTTCTCATGAAAAGCAGAGATAGCTGCCATGTGGACTTTTACTGAAGAGAGTCCCAGTCTAAAAAGGTGAAATAGGTACTGGAGTATCACGTGTATAGAGGAGGACACAGGATCCCATCCATTTGATGTTATTCACAGGGAAAAAAGAGTCCACTTTTTAGCATAAGTAAGCCTACTAGACAATTTGTGACTTGCTAATAGAATGTCTTTAATTTCTATAGGGAGGAGACGTTCTGCTGGGGAGAGAAGATCCTCCAAGCTGCACGATGCATGGAGGGAAGATTATGATGCCACACCCCGCCAGAGCAGGTGGAGATCATGTCTGGTACTAATGGAAGCTGCCAGGACGGGAGAATTTGGTGTTTCAACAAAAGAGGAAAACAAAATTGTCTGGGTCAATGGGGAACTACCAGAATCATATCAGCATGCTCCTGAACTGCCTTTAGAAGCATCTTGTGGATTAGGGGAATAGGGGGAAATGCATATAGGAGGCCCTTGAGCCAAGAGTGAATCAATGCATTCCTGAGAGACATTTTCCCTAGTGGTCCCCCTGGACATGAACCGAGGGAACTGTTTGTTTTGCTCTGTTGCAAATATGTCTACTGTTGGTGTTGGGAAGCCCCACATGTCTCCTAGTGGAAGGAACAACAAATGTTTTAGCTGCCACTCGTGAGCTGGAGCAAGAGAGCCACTGAGTCCATCGGCTCTGTCATTGGACTTCCCTGGAAGGTGAACAGCAAGAGGAGTGATGATGTGAACTATGCACCAATCCCATAGTTTTGTGGTCTTGGAAGTCAGGATCTGGAGCCACCATGCTTGTTCACATAATACATTATGGTTGTATTGTCTGTTTGTATGAGAACAGCCTCGTTGAAAATGTGCTGGGCAAAGGCTTTCAGAGCATAGTGGACTGCTCTTAGCTCTAGAACGTTTATGTGGAGGAGGGATTCCAGCTGAGTCTAGCAGCCTTTGCTGAGAATTGACCCAAGTGAGCTCCCCACCCTCTTTTTGAGGCATCTGTGGTAATAGTCTTTGAGGGCAGAGATGAAGCGAAGGGAACCCCTTTGCAGACATTGTTTTCCTTTGTCCACCACCGCAAACATTTTAGGACATGTGGAGGAGGGTGGAGGATCTTGGAGGTGTTGTGTAGGACCTCTGGGAAGAAAGTTAGGAGCCAAACCTGCAGGGGTCACATTCTCAGTCTGGTATTCTCAGTCAGGCCCAGAAGTTTGGAAAGAAAATGATAATATTTACTGGGTTCTGCTAATAAATTCGAAGTCCCTTGCCTCATCATTCTATAAATATCTGATACCAGGACCCAATGGGGCAAAATATATTCATAACCTCTCTGATTGTGTCTTGAGGAAGGCTTTTACCGCTTTAAGGTTCTAAACTATGCACTCAGCGATGCTTTTAGGCCACCATGTGGGTGTTCTGCATGCAGAGAGATTTTGCTCCTGCCAGCTGGGAGTGGAGGATTTGAGCCATTATATGCTTGAGTGTCCTTTGTATCTGGCCCCTCGGGAAAGTCTGTTGTGCTTCTTGGATCTGGACCTGCAATGACCAGCTATTCAAAAATGCATATTTCTTCTGGGTGATTTTGACCCAATTAGAACAGATGGTTGCAGCATTTGCGGACAGAGCAGCTAGAATCTGGGTCAGGCACACTAAGGACTCAGTTGGGCCTTAGTGGTTTTTAACCTCAATATGATCTGGCATAATTTACCATGTTCTTGACTAATATATGTTTTGTTTTAATTATTTACATGGATGTTTACAAGTTTGTCTGTATATATGTAATATGTAAATATATGATATTAAAACTGTATGGGACTGATTTATGTCCTATTTTAAGGTGCATTTGTCATTTGTATTTATCATGGCTTGAAGCCAGTGCAATAAATTTATGATTTGATTTGATTAGCTCAGTTGCTAATAAATTGCTAATCATGGACGAGATGGAGTGCCATCTGTCTGGAGGTACTAATACTTTCCCCATAGTAGTAAAGACATAGCTGAACTGGAAAAGGAACAGAGAAGGGCAACAAAAATGATCAAGGGCATGGAAGGGCTCCCATATGAGGAGAGGCTTGGTAGGTTGGGACTCTTCAGTTTGGAGAAGAGACGACTGAGAGGAGATATGATAGAGGTCTATAAAATCATGAGTGGTGTGGAACTAATAAACAAGGAGCAGTTATTTACCCTCTCAGCTAGTACTAGAACTAGGGGACACTCCATGAAACTCATGGGTGGCAAGTTTAAAACAAATAAAAGAAAATATTTTTTCACTCAGCGTATAATTGGGTTGTGGAATCTACTGCCAGAGGCTGTGGTAAGGGCCAGTACTATAGCTGAGTTTAAAAGAGGTTTGGACAAGTTTCTGGAAGATAGGTCCATTAGCAGCTATTAGCCAGACAGGATCAGGGAACATGACGGGAGCTGTGGGAAAACAACAGGGAATGGATTCCCCATTGTGACCTGTTGGGTGCTTCTCCCAAGCCACTGTGATTGGTCACTGTTGGAGACAGGATGCTGGGCTAGATGGACCATTGGTCTGACTCCGTATGGCACTTCTTATGTTCTTATCTATATATGCTCCTATTAAACTTAAAGACGTAGGAGGGGAAAGGTTAGACTTTGTTTTGTTAATCATAAAGCCTAGGTCTCGTAAGGTGGAGACCGCTAACTGAACATGATATGCAGCTAGTCATCCAAGTATGGAAAAACTGATACCGTTTGCCTACGAAGGAAAACCACCACAGGTGCAAGACATTTGGTAAATGCGCGAGGAGCACTGTACAAGCCAAATGGTAAAATGTTGAATGGGTAGTGTCTTCCTAAAAAGCAAATACGGAGACACTTTCTATGGGACGGGTGGATAGTTATGTGAAAGTAGGCATCTTTGAGAACCAAAGTTGCCAAGTAGTCACCTTCTTTTAGAGAGGAGATAACATTTTGTAAAGTAAGCATGCAGAAACTTTTTTATAAATGTATTGATACCTCGCAAATCCAAAATAGGTCAGAGACCTCAGGTTTTTTTGGAACAACAAAGTACTTTTGGAGTAATATCCACTTCCTTCACAATCAGGAAGGACACTTTCAATGCCTCCTTTACATAAGAGCTGAGAGATCTCATGGGAGAGAAAGCTGACTAGAGTCAGGACAGTAGGAACCAGTGTCACCACCATTCTAGGTGGAGGTGGAGCTACACATTGTATACAATAACCATAAAGAACAGTATCTAGAACCCAATTATCTGAAGAAACTATTTCCCAACTGTGGAAATATTAGGCTAACCTATTACCAAAGCAACCCACTACAGGAAAATCTGCTGGAGGTAAACAAATGGCAAAAATGTTTCTTTGGGCGCAGTGCAGCAGGTGGAGCAGAGAGAGTTTTCTGCTGCTTAAACCCTTTCTGAGGTTGTTAAGACCTGGATTGCTGATAGTGGTGACCTTCTCTTGGAGAAGGTTTATCTCACTGGAGGGGTAGAATATGGCTATCTCACCTGTTTGGGAGGCAATGTGAACTTTTTTTGTGAAGACTGGGTCAAGTTCAGATTAGGAATGTACAGGCCCATGGACTTTGCAGTTGTGCGGCCTGTTTTTAACTGTTTCAGTTCCTGATTAGTGTTTTTGTTGAACCGGTGGGTTTTTTTGAAGGCAAGGTTAAGGAGCACATTTTGTGCCTCCTGGGGAAGCCCAGAACTGCGTGGCCAGGAGTGGTGTTGAAGCATGATGGAGGAGGCCATAGATCTCCCAGAGGAGTCTGCAACATCAAATGGTACACGGGACATGTTACAAGAGAGTTCCTTTCCATCCTGTATGGTAGGTAGGAGCCTGGCTCTAAGGTCGTCAGGTAGTTCATGTAAGACATTCATTATAGTGTCCTAGAGGGTGCAATTATATTTAGCCATTAGGGCTAAATAATACCCCGTCCTAATACCCATGGTGGCAGAGGAGTATATGTGGTGACCCAGGTTATCAAGTCTCTTTCCCTCTTTGTCAGTGGGTTGAGAGGGGACCTTCCCAGATCCTGAACGTTCTGCTGCAGCAGCCGCTATAAGTGAGTTAGGTTCAGGATGGTGTATGAGGAAGTTATGGTCCTCATTGGGGACCAGGTACATCCTCAATGACTTAGGGATAACAGACAGGGCTGTAGCTGGTTCCGACCAGATCTCCTCAAGTCTGTTAGCTAACACCTTAGCCGGGGGATAGAGAGTTGTTCCCTAGGGCCAATGGACCAAATATCAAAAAGCTGATAAGGCTCCTTATGATCAGTGGGGTTGAGAGGGACCCCTTGAACAGCTACCATATGCCTTAGAAGGTCCTGAAAAAGTCTAAAGTCATCAGGTGGGGACACTGGTGACTGCCCAATAGCAGGAGAGACAGACTTGGATTCCTGGACCTCAGGTTCCAAATCTTGAGACAGGTTTTGCTGGGCTGGACCTGTCCAATCATCTAAGAAGAGAGCCTGGAGATCATCGGTATCAATGATTTGTGTCACTGAAGAATCAGTCGGGGCTGGCTGAGTAGCAGGTACCACAGCTTGTGAAGGGGGCTTGTAGTTAGGAAATTTAGGCCTAAATTTCCTAGGCCCGTTTCAGCTGAAAGACTGAACCCGTTTTTCTGAAAGATAGGTCAGGTTTTGGTGCTACTGTTTCCGCACTGAAAGACATTTATTAAACATGTTCTTTCTTATCTATTTGTTAACCATACGCCCAGAAAACCCTATTTTCTTGGTTCCGATGTTAAATTCTATCAATGCTTTTAAACTATTTACTTATAACATATATAGATTTTTAAAATAGTGGGTGTTTTGTTAAGTGGGCAATGGTATGGCAAAAGAAGTCATAGCATTTAAAACAGGTGACATCTTTTAGCCATGTTGCTTGCTGAAAGCAACCTGGATTAACTGGGGTGCCCAGCTGAGAGAGAGGGATTCCTTATAGGGTCTACTCAGGTCTGAGCTTTACTTTTCCATCCTAATTATGGATAAAATTCTTCATAGATTTAAAGTGTTCATGTTTCAGAATAGACCATGGAATCCATTTTTCTTTCTGTTCTTTTCTTTTCTTGTGACCTATGGCACTCTGTACAACTGGCAGAAAACACTTTGGCCTTTCACTGAATGTTAACTGGTTTTGAGTTACGTGAAGGCCCTTGCTCCAACTATTTTGTTTTGACATTGGGTGATTTCAGACGTTACGGGGTCCGTTGGCCCCGTACCGAAATCAACCCATTCATTCCCCACCGGGGTCACCCCTCACGCCGCAACAGACGTGCTGGGGGGATCCCGGCGGGGAATCTGGGAGGGGGCAGGGCCGCACGGCGCAACGTGTGGCCGCACGGCCCCGCCCCCTCCACGCTCCCACTGCCCGCCCTCTGGGGAGACGGGCGGGCGGCGGGGCCAATGCGGCTGCCGCGTCGGGCTGGATTTGCCATGGCCCGGGATCCCGCCGGTGATCCTGGGCCGTGGCGCCCGGCCAGATGTTACTTTTTGTTGGTCCCCGCTGGGGATCTCTTTGACCACGCTTCCCGGGACATTCCCCCGGCTAGCCCGGGAAGCGTGGTTCAAATTGACCCCATGTGGGTATTGAGTATTGACCGTGGCGAACATCTGGCGGCCGCCAAACAGACGTTCGAGGCACATTGACCACAGGTGGGTATTCACCGTGGTTCACTGTGATCTCGTAATGTCTGAAAATACCCATTATGAGGTTTGGTGCGGTAAACAATATAGTTGTTAGAAGATGTTGATTAGAAGTTAATTCTAATTATGATATCACAATGGGGTCCTCTAGTGCTATTTCACAGTATAGACACTGTTTTTTAATATGGCTCTGTTCACCTGTTTGGATATAATATGTATTTATGGTTCATTATTGATTATTTGCTGTTTGACTATAGTTTGTTGCTTTAAAAAGAATTTACTTGTCTTGATTCACATGGTGAATTTCTGTGAAAGTTTAATTTTGTCAATAATGTGACTTTGAATTGTCTACTTGTCAACTTTAATGGGTTTCTATTGATATTAGGTGGGAGTATCCAAATACCATTAATAATATGATGACTTTAGTGGAAACTAGGTTTTAAGCAACAGCAGTCTTTAGGTTAGGGTCTGTTGTACTGATTTAATTTGGCCTAAAGAAAGCTGTTTGTTTTTAGCAGACTGTGAGAATAATTGGCTTAAAGGAATTAGAAGAGACACTGATAACACATTTGTTTCTGGGACCCAAGGACTTTTTGCAACTTTAGGTCAAAATATGTTTTCAACTTATAAAGAAGCAATAATATTGATAATAGAGAAACACCACCACCCTGCAGGAAAAGGTGTTTTATTGTTTCAGTCATATCTCAAATACTAAACTAAGTTTAATTTTTAAGCTAAATAAAGTTTTTTAAAGTTGTCATTTGGAGGAGTATTAATCAACATATTTCCCAATGCAAATTCCAAATTGTTTTAAGATATTTTAATGAAAGAATTCTGTCTAGATTAGGGACAATTCTGGAAATCTAGGGGAGAAATTAGAGACTAAAGACATTAAGAAGAATGTATTTAATTAGTGAAAGGAGGTTTATTTCAACAAAGTTTGGCTTCAACTTATACCTAAATTATACCATTCAGAGGAATAAGTAACTGTTCCTTTGGATTGTGTCTTATTGAGAAACTCAAAGTCTTATAAATCAGTGTTGCTCTAGAAATTTCTTTCTAAAGTGAGTAGAACCAAGGGAGATATAGCATGTTCTTTAGCAACTTCCTGGAAAAGAATCCCTGTACAAAATTATGTAGAATTAATAGAATTTAATAAAACTTCAGTGAAGCGAATAGACTCCATTGGGTTTCATAGAGCCCTATTGAGCTAATAGACTCTATTGAAGTGGGACAAAGATTAGCACCGGTAAAAGGTTACCATGGTCTTGGTTCGTAGAAGTAAGGAGGGGTGAAGTCAAAATAACCATGAAGAAGATAAGGCTGTGGAGAAATGGAAACCAAAAACATCTTTCTTTAGCGTCATCACTTGGCAAGAGGCAAACTTCATTTTGATTGGTGGACCCCTGACCTGTTTCCCTATGATTGGAGGAACATATAGCAGACATACTGTCTGCAAGACCCTCAGAAATCCTATAAAATTGGCAGGATATTGTTGACATAAGGAGAGGAAGATGCTTGTTTGCTAACCAACATGCTGCTGGGCCAAGTCACCTGTGGGACTTAAGTTTTTTTTCCATCCCAACTCTTTTTATTTTATTTTCCAATCTTATCTTTTACTACTTTTTCCTAAGTCTTTAAATTTTTCATTTTTAAAGCCACTTTTCATTTTTAAAGCTACATTAAGGCTACTTTTCTCTTTTTCTCTCATCTTTATTTTTACATTTTATTTTCCTTTTACTTTTTACCTTTATTTTCAAGCCATTTTCCTTTTACCTTTATTTTCAAACCATTTTTCTTTTTGCTCTAAAGTTAATTTTTAAAATTTCTTTTCCCATTTTTCAAGGGCAATTCTTATTTTTCTTTAAGGTTTTGTCCCCAGGTGCAGACTTTACTTTTAGAGAAACACTATTAGTCCCATCTGTTTCCTTTCAATTTTGTTTTTATTCAGTCTTGTGGATAGAGTTCCCTCAAGGGCTTCTCTGTCTTTTTCCCTCCCTTTTTGGAGCTTCCATGCACCTCAACCTCTGAACAAATTGTGTTTTATATTTTTCTTTATCTTTTCTATCTTTTATTTTTACTATTTTTACTTTAATTCTTATCAAGTCTCCAGCACAGCAGCAAGTTAACATCTTATCTTCCTCAGCAGGACCCCACAGACCCTGGACAACTTTTTGGGGACCTGCGATATCTGTGTGATGACATATATTCTCCAAGAATATATATTTTGTAATCATTAACCTTTTTTGCATGCTTCTGTAGTGTTTTTATAATAGTGGATAAGCCAGTTTGACAGGGCAATAAATTGTAGTATTTTAGTCATAATAATGGTTTATTGTAACTTTTTGGTGAGAAAACATAAGCTTTCCTAAGGGGATCCCTGACCCCATGGAGGAGCTAATTTATAGGAGAATCTCAGGGTAACAGGCTGAAGGTCTGACGGTGCAAAGTCTGAAGGTAATACTGGTACCGATGGCTGTTTTCTCTTCTTTTTTGCATGGGATTTACCAGGTGTCGGGGGAGTAGCAGGCGACCCTCCGGACTTTGCTAGAGCTCCTCTGGCACCGGAAGAAGAAGCAGGCGCCAGAGGAGAGGTAGAACACCACCATCGGCGCTGTGGTGTCGACGCTTGACCCTGGCATCAGCTGGGTAGGTTCTTGGAGAGGCGCTGGGCCTCATGGGGGCTGATACATTACCCATGTCCGAGGAGACTGGTGCCGATGGGGCTGAAGCCTGTAGTGGCGTTGACTGTTTCAAAGTCGGTGCCTGGCTTTTTGCAGAGGCAAGCGTAGCACTCCTGTCAGAGGACAGTACTTGCTGCTGAGATAGAGTTTGGGATGCACCCTTCTCAGAAGCTGGTACTGTATCTGTAAGCAGGAGGGGCTGGACTGATATGGCCTGCTCCATTAAGTTTTCTGCCAGTCGGCAGGCTCTGTCTGTCCTAGTGAAGGAGCAGAAGATAGAACAGAGGGAGGTATTGTGCTGCACGCCCAGGCAGTACAGCCAGAGGTTATGGGCATCAGTCTGTGGGATTTTCCACCGCACTGAAGGCAGGCTTTAAACTTTTTTCTGCCATACAAATACTAAGTCGGGTTTTTTGGGTTTTTTTAGGATGAAACACTTGTTTGGCATTGGTCTGGGCCATGCAGAGAAGACATCTGATCTTTAGTAAAGGCAGGAAAAGACTGGAGGTCTGGGGAGCATGGTGCTAATTATAAGCAGCTCTGATGTCACCCCACGCTCCCCATGTGATCCGGCTTGGAAAAATCCATCCATTCTCAGCACCATGGCAGCACCAAATACCACTAGTGTGACTATGGAGAGGCCCTTGAAGGAGAACTGTCCTTGTTCAGGCAGGCAAGCTAGTTGCTGGTAACTTAACAGTTTTCTCCACATGTTGAGAATGATGTAGAGAACCACGTGGGGCCCAATCTTTGGTTCCAATCTGGCAGAAGTCCAGATGTTGCAGAAGTTAAGAGCAAAGGTGGTCTCAGTCCCTTTTAAAGTCCTACTCCCCTTGGCTAGGATTGGTTCGTGGGAGGTCACCATGCTCAACCAATCAGGGCGGGCTGTCTGAGGATACCTGAGCCATGACAACCTCACTCACCAGAAATGTCAGTTGCAACAACTGCCATGTGTCCAGGTGAGTAGGCCTCTAAGCTCCCTTTAGCAGTCCCAAGGTTAAGGCCTCCAAGGTCATGGGAGTTTATGCCACACCTAGGATCTCTTCTACCTTCAGTAGGCATTTTTAAATAAATCACCTCAGCATTTACCATATAGATTGCTCAAGGAACAGGGAATGCCGCAAATAGAAATAGCATTACATAAACATTGCTCATTCATAAATTCTACTCTACAATAGGGCTACAACTAAACTTTATTGGATACTAAGGGTAATGAGCTAATTTAGACACTGGCTTCTCAAGCCATTACCTGTGGTTAAGCAAGGTTGTCTTAAGTTGCAGGAGATCATATTGTAACTACACTACCTTCTGTGTATTGGTGGGTAAATAATGTCTTTGTTGTAATCTTTATCTTTATAGCAATTGAGATGATTCTAGGATTCCAATGAAATTGTCTTAAATTATACCAAAGACTATTACAGTTTTGTTTACAATGACTGAAGTATGTTTCAAAGTTTCTTGTTTAGATGTCTCTTTGTAGTTTGACAAGGTCAGTTGAGTAGCCAAAATAATTGGAGAACGGATCACAGAAGTGATGTGTACCTGTGCTGTTAGTTAGACTATGTTCTATTGCACTGGGTGAGAAGGTGACCCCAAAGAACTGTGTAGATCCACAGGGTCATTTTAAGTTCAACCCACACACTTGGAATTTTACTGCACACATCTTTACCTGTATTTTAATATTAACTGGGTTGCAGCTGCTCCTCAAAATTCATGTTTCAAGTGGGAAGGAATAGCATTTTGGCAGTGTCCAATTCAGCTGTTAGAAGCGAGTTGTTGGAGCAGCAACAACGTAAAAGGTGCACCGAGAGTGAGGGGGCAAAGGGGAAGCATAGGAAAAATATGGGTGTTAATAAACAGAATAGACACCCACAAATAGGTGTCTATTGCGCTGTTTATTAGGTAGACACAGACAGGGACCATGAACAGCCTTCTTGAGGTTAAGGCTGCTGCTGCATGGGCTAAAGCACAAGACATCTAATGGAGGTGAGAGTCACAGCCAAGGCAGGATTTCTTTCCGTAGCTGTAGCCCCCCACCCCCACTTTGTCAGCTGTGACCTCCTGCTCCTGTCCTTTCACCAGCAGCAAGGAGCCGAGTGGGGGTTGCAGCTGAGGCAGAGAGATTCCACACGTCTGCTGTGAGTTCTGCGTGTGTGCACGATAGCCCTGTTTCCAAGCTGTGCGTGCCCCCTCCTGCATTTCCGCGGGTCTTTCTGACCCCAAAGGCCGCTAAAAAAAATCATAAAGCTGTTTTGGCAAGCCTGAACCACTCCTCTCCCCATGTATTCCTCAAGAAGTGTGAGGTCAACTGTCCTGTGTTGTTTCATGTTCCTCCCCCCTCCCCATTTTTTTTAAAATGGAGGTTTTTATCATTTCATCATCAGGGGTCTTTTCAACCCCAATGTAAGTCAATGGGAAAATGAAAGCACTATACGCCCTTTGCACTGGGGGTCATGTTGACCCCTTGCTTTGGGGGGTTACGTTGACCCCCGGTGAAAGGCCAACTTGCCAACTTCTATTGTTCCTTATCTTTACACAGCAGTTAAGATCTATTTAGAGTGAACTCTTGACACTTGTTTTTTTTTATCACAGCCATTAGCAGCTTTGTGTTGGAAAAATACCTATTCATTCTGCATGGGGTGTTGATGACCCCTGCATTTACTGTGAGCTTTGGAGCTCACTTGAAAACAATGAAGCCCTGCAACCTGTATTTTTCATTAATGTCCTCTAAAATTGGCATATCTGGCCATCCTACTGTGAACTCAAGACTTTTGAGCTGGTGCCTCCTCTCCTTTTCTGGGATTGGCGGGGATCAACATGACCCCCCTGTACCGTTTTTGTTAGTTGTGCTGCTTTACATGAGGCCATGGTGACCCCCAATACCATGGGGGGTTGTTTTGTATTTGTTTTTCAGTTGTTATACTAATAAACTGTCATTTTTTTTCTTAATCTGGAGTCCCTTTCAAATCAATCACATTCATTATTTTTCAGCTATTTATTAATGGGGTCCTTTCGACCCCCAATACAGTTATTAGTCAGTTTCTCGGTGAGGGTCTGGAGTGAGGGGAGAGTGTGACTGGGTTGGAGAGGAGGCGGCTGCCCCGCTCAGCGCATTCGGACTTCCAGCTGTCTGCCAGCAAACAGCGTGGCGTGAGAGTGGGTGTGGAGCTGAGGAGTAGCTGTTGTCAAGCCCCAAGTGTAAGTCGGCGCTGGGAATTGGACTAACCCCCCTGCTGGGACTTGAAAAAGGACTTTGGAGCGTGGCCGTGCGCGCAAGGGCTCACCCTTGTGCACACGGCCTTAGGCACCGGTAGGGAGCGGGGGCACTGTAGGCTGTGCAAGACTGTTGAGTTGGCTGAAAGTTGAATTCTCCTGTGAAGGAATTCTGACCCTAAGCCCTCTTTTAAGAACATTTTGTAGTCAGTCTGGGACCTGGTACATTGCGGTCACTTTGGCCTCAGGTGGGGTGGTGAGTTATTTTCGGGCATTGGGGTCATGCCTTATGTTAAAAGATCTAGGGCCGAGGCGGCTTCTTCATCACCTCTACAGTTGAAGTTCTCTAAACAAAGGAAGATGGAAGGTTATTTGATCCATAAGCCCGCTCTGCAGTCTGCTGGGGGGACAGTAGTAGATAATGATATTTGTCTGAACAACAGGTTTGCGGTGCTGGCGGACCCTTTGGCTACAGCTTCTACCCCAGTTTTTGACAGTGTGTCACTCGTCCCCAAAGGTTAGGTCACCTGGCTGTGGATCGCAGCTCCTGATAGATGGTAACTGTGGGAGGAGAGCCAATGAGGCAGGATTGACAACCTTTCTAGCAGATCACGTGGCCCTAACAGCAGAGACAGTCCGGTTCATGTTTATGCATTTGACCCAACTGTCATCTAAAATAGATTTATTATTGGGACCTGCTTTACCAGAGAGGGGGCAAGGTATTGTCCGGGGTAAGGGTTCACAAGGTCCCCTGGCCCACCCGGATGGCTCATTTCCTGGTGCTATTTCTAACACAGCTCTTGTTTGTTCCCCTGTACCAGTTCTACCTCAGTCAGCCCCACTCATTGATTCTGGAAACTGTAAGGGTCTTTCCTAAAATTTGATTTTTGTGGTTTTGCTACTTACAGCGGGGAATCTCCCTTATTGGAACATGCCTCTGGACGTGGCTGAACATTTAAGGTCGCTTCTTAGAATTCCGATTACACGCCATAGTATTAGATCTGTCGATCATTTAATAGGTTCCAGGGACCGCTGGATCATAAATGTCACATTTAATTCATCTATTTGGACTCCAAAGATTCTTGCTAAAGAAAGAGAATTAAATAGAAGAGCAGTCTTTATCTCAAGAGTCTTAGCTCCACACGTTAGTTATTCTATTATCGAGGCTGGTGGGTTGCTTCCTCCAGTGATGGGTATGGCCCTGGCAGCTCCATCTTTCTCATCTTTCCCGCCTGAACAGCTGAATTCAGCGCCCCCCCCCCCCCCCAACCTGGGAACACGGTTACCCATGGGAGGGCAAGGAAATTACATACCGCCCACCCCTCCAGTCGGGGGTATTAACCTTCCAGTCGAAGGGGGCATGCCCTTTTCCCCAATACCCCATGGCCCCTTACCATCCTTTAGGGAGCTGAGGAGCAGGGAGAGTACTTCCGTCCTAGAAGGCAGTTTGGTGATCTCCCAGCTTTCGGTGGCCCAGCCCCATCTGACTTTCACGTGTTTTACACGAAGTCCCCTCTTCAAGAGGCTATCCATCTCTGGGGCTCTCTGGGAAGCAGCAGATGGATAAATGACAACTAGTCGGATCCCCTCGGGAAATCACAGTGGTTAGCTGGAATATTGTTGGGTTTAAGGAATTTCTACTGAAGTATGATCTGCTACTCTTACAAAAAACCTGGGCAGTTGAGGAGTTTTTAGCCAAGGGCTTTGAGGTCTTTTGCTTACAGGCTGAACCCCCTAGTGGGTTTGGCAGGCCTATTGGTGGCCTAGCCCTTTTGGCAAATTTAGCAGATTAAAATTACAGTGATTGATGTTTATAATGCTCATTTTGCTATCTACCATTGTATACTTCCGGAGGGGGGGGGGGTTGAATTATTATTGGGGAATGTTTACGTTCCCCCTGCTACCTCTCCCCATTACCCAGAGGATTTTGGGGAGGTGATTGGGGAAAAACTGCAAAATGCTGTTTGCTCGCATGGTAATGCTGTCCTGATTGGGGGTGGTGATTTCAACACCCGGATGGGGGAAATTTGTGGGACTAGGATGGTCCCCTCTCTTGATGACTTCGCCCTATTATGCCATAACTAGGAGCGGGCATCCAAAGACACGATTTCCTCATCTGGGGCCCATTGGCTGGATGAGTTGTCCGCCCAATTAAATTTGGTCATTCTGAATGGGCGCATAGAGGGGGATTGTGAGGGTAATTACACATACCATTCATCACAAGGATCTAGTATTATTGATTACTTTCTTTGTCAGGATAGTTTCTTTCCAACTGTGAACTCTTTATCCATTATTCCCAGACCCGAAACGAACCATTTCCCTCTAATGCTGTCAATCCCGGCTTTTACCCCTAGAAGCAATTCTAATGTTATGTTGGCGCCTGACCCACTATTGCCTAATCCTGAGGGGTATTTGGCATGTGTTAAATGGTCAGAGGAGTTTAAAGCAGAGTACCTCCAGCTTCTGAGAGATAACCCAGTTGAAGTTCTTAAGGAAAACTCTCTGACCTTAGCTGCGGACTATCTGCTACTTCTTGATACCATACTAGAACGTCTCTCTCTGCTACTCATGGTTAGGCGATTTTCCGCTCCAGCAAGTGTGAAAGCTCCGGGCTGGTTCGATGGGGAGTGTTCTGCTCGAAGGGCTTCTTTGAGGCAGTTGGCAAGGAAAGTGCACTGGGACCCCTCACTCAACCTGAGGATCTCGCTGCAGTCCTCTAGGAAATCCTATTGGCAGCTTTCGATGTAAAAAAAACTTGATTTCCAAAGGAGACAGTGGTCTCAACTCCTGGCTGCGGTTAATCAGCAGGACTCTAAAAAAATGTTGGGACCTGATACGCGTTACCTATTTAGCAAAGGGAGGTGTTGGTGTTCCTATCTTGGCTCCTGAAATTTTGAAGAGTTATTATGAGGACATCTTTTCGAAGGGACCCTCTGTACATAATTACCCTGTCCTAGCCCCACTTGACACGTTTCCAGCTTGGCAGCAGGTATCTGAGGAAGAAGTTTGTGTGCTTATTGGCCAACTAAAAGCGGGGAAGGCTCCTGATAACATCTCCCTGGAACTCCTGATTAATGCCCCGGATTGGTGGGCTAAATTGCTGGCCCCTTTTCTCCCAAATAAACACTACCAGTAGAATCTCAGTTGGGTGGCTAAACAGCATTGTGGTTCCCTTCTATAAGGGTAACCCTGAGCTTCCAGCAAACTATCGTCCCATTAGTTTGCTAAGCGTGTTAGGGAAACTGCACGCGTGCTATTGGTTGGGGAAATTGCAGAGCTGAATGAAGGCCAAAAAAATTATAGAAATCGAACAGGTGGGGTTGTAGGAGGGAAAAGCTACCACAGATCAGATCTTTGTTACACCAGCTCCTGAACCACTACGTAAGTCGTCAGGGGAAAATGTTCCTGTTTTATTGACCTGCGTACGGCCTTTGATTCTATCGACAGGGAGCGCTTATGGGTCAAACTCAGCGCACTCTCCATGGATCCTCAGTTTTTGTTTATCAAGCTTCATTCCGGGAATACCCTTCAGATACGCTATGCCCCTTCTAAACAGCCTACTAAGAAAGTGCAAGTGACCCGAGGCGTTCGGCAGGGGTGCATTCTGACCCCTGCTTTATTTAACCTTTATCTAAATAATGTGATTGCCTGGTTGAGGGTAATAAATACGCATGTGCCAAAACTGGGAGGTAGGAGGATCCCAGCGCTTTTATACGCTGATGAGTGTTAGTTTCGTAAATGTCTATTGGTCTGAGGCGGGGAATGGATAAATTTGAAGAATACTGCGTCACCGAGCATCTAAAAATAAATTATGCCAAAACGAAGGGTCTGGTGGGTGTGTGTGTGTCGAAGTAGTTGCCATAGTTGGTTCATTGGGTCAAACCAAATAGAACAGGTTAGCTCCTTTAGATATCTGGGGGTGGTTATAGCTAGTACCCCTAGCTGGAAGAAGCATGAAGCAGCAAAGCTTTGGCAAAGAGAACCTCTGCATCCATCATTAGTTATTCTAAAGGAGGGGGCCAGCTAGTTATACCGGCCATTTGACTATTTAAGGCCAAGTTAATTGGCTAACTTCTGTATGCCTTTCCCGCTTGGAGGGACTGACCTTCTTGCTAATTTGGAACCTGTTCAAAACAGGCTTCTGCAGGCCATCCTTGGGATCCCCCAGGCTACCCCTCCCGCTATTCTTAGCTCAGAAGCAGCCATACAGTCTGTTCATGTGGTCTGGGGAATCTTGATTAAATTCTGGTTGCATTTTTTTTCCCCAGTTCAGAATGACGATCTGTTGGCGTTGGCAATATCTACTGGCTGATTCCGAAGGTGGGAAGAAAAAAAGGAAGGTGAAATCCTTAAGTTGGGGTTCTCTAGGGAGATTCTGCTTTTGTGGAATTAAACAAGCACTTGTGACTCTTAAAAAAAGAATCCTAGACCAGGAACTCCAGACCAAGAGACGTTTATTGGTAACCCAGAGGGTTGCTCCCGCTTACCCGGGTATTAGTGCCTTGGTTAGGGGCGAGAGTTATCTTATGGTATGGATGGATTCGTTCTGTAGGCAGGCATACACAAAACTTCAATGCAATATGTTTAACTCAGCTGTAGTGGTGTTCTAGGCGCACTCCCTGGGAGGAAAGGATTTGCCCCTTATGTTCCCTCCACAAAATATGCGGTTGCGCATATTTTCTTTGTCCTGCTTATGCTGGTCTGAGAGGTAGATATCTTAGCGATTTTCTACGGGACCAATCATGAGACATTGCTAAACAAACTTTTATGCAAAACTGATTCAGAAGTTACAAGATCGGTCTCCAGCTTTTGCGCTAACGCTATCTCCCTTAGACAGGCGAATTTGAGCCTGTAGGCCAAACTCGGGAAAGGAGCCCCAGAGGGAAGTGACCACCTTGGGGCATGCAGTCGCCTGCTACTTAGTCCTAACGTGCTTTTGCATTTCTATTGAAGGGGAGAAAGTATGCTGGGTTCCATGTCAAAATGGTACCTTAGTAGTTTTGCTCTGTACCTTTAATATTTGGTTTTGCATGTAGCTGCGCTTATTCATATACATTTGTATATTTATTGTAAAGCTCCTGGCCCCATTATCCCTAAATAAATCAATACTGGTCAACTAAATGGGAAATATCAACTAGCAAGGGAATGGGGGGAACCTGTTCACTTGGCCAAGGCTGTTAAGGAAATGATAATCCCAAATGGTTGGGAGGGGTTGGTTTTGCCCAATTAGGTGTTGTAATGGCTTCGGGGAACTCAATCATTGTTAGTTATTCTGCCTTTGCTGATCACATGGCCCAAGTGTTGCCATTTAAGTCCCGAGAAGGACATGATAAAAGAAATTGATATTGTTTTACTTTGTTTTATATTTTCCTCCCAGTATTACTGCTATTTACATTGTATTATTTACTGAACTATGATTAGCTTTTTATACCTATTTTTAAATTTTGCTTGTGATACTTTGTACATATTTGTTATCAGTATTTTGTTATGGCCTACGGCCAACAATAAAATTTATTCATTCAGTTTCTCAGGCACAGGAGGGTTGACACTCACCCACATTTATTTCGTGCTGTCACTCTCGGACATGTGGGTAAGTGTCAAGGACACTCACAGCGTGAACATGGGGCTACTGTCCCTTTTATTTTCACCCTATGTCTAGCCAATTCCAGACAATTTGTAGTGATCACAGCGGAATTTTTTATTTTTTTTGGTACATGTGTATAAGTCAGGCAGTGCAAAAAAAGGTAGTTAGCAGGGACTACAGATGAGGGGAAAAAAGGGCAGTCTAATGCTTGAGACCCACTGCTCAAGCCAGCTTTCTGAACAGCATCACTTGCTGTCTGACGAGACAACAAAGATTACAAAATGCCTACCGCCATCATGACAGCATCACATGCCATTCTTGCAGCAGCACCCCTTTTGAAGGATTCCAGAAGTACAAAACAGTTTAAAAAAAAAAAAAAGGCTTTATTTCTGCAACACAGTAAAAGCATAAGAATTTACACAATGTAACAGGCCTCCTCAGTTCTGACCAGTAGAACCGAAACCTCCTGCACCGCGATCTGTGTCATCTAGACCCTGCAAGAAATCCACAAGGTTAGTACTTGGAATTAACTGACTTTGCAGAAGATAATCTTTCTGGCTGAAATTTTCAATTTTCTTGGACAGAAGACTCCAAAATGATAAGCATCTTGTCCCTAGACAAATGTATTCTAATCCTTATATCCAAGACATGTTTGATGCTCACTTTTAGGTTTTGTGTAACAGGGTGGACTTTCCACACAACTCGTGTTCATGCATTCTTTCCTTTCCTAAGCGACTGTCAGGGACTCGAGTTCACTGCACCAAAAAATCTTACATTTTGCAACCAGTGAAGCCAAATTCTGCACATTCACAGCGAGTATTAATATTTGCATAATTAACTTGATTTGCAAATTTGCAACAGGTTTAACATAGAAACACAACTTTGCTAATCAAACACAACTCAACTCCTCTGGAATTTCAGCACCCCAGAATTCCCACCTCATTAAAACCCCAGACTTTCCTCACCCATATATAGGGCCTTCAGACCTCACCCACCCACAATTCATCTCCCAGGGGTCTATTTACCCTCAGGTCATAGTCACACCTCCCGGACAGACAGCAGCTGCAGCAGCCGTTTTAGTTTGGGTCAGGTGACAAGTTTATGCCTGAGCCAGGATTTAAAGATCCTGCAGACAGCCCCCACTGCAGTGTCACTGCAATTTCACCTGGCACTGCGAGGATTGGCTGATTCTGCAAAACTCACTGCAAATTGCAGCAACGCAGTCAACTCCGGTCCCTGGCTATTGTTTAAGACTTTAAAAATGATTCTGGACAATATTAAAAATTAAAGTTACTGTAGAATGTGTGCAAATGCCTAGCAAACACAAGAATTTGCTTATTCTCAAGTATACCATTCCAATTTAATTACTAGCAACTTATGGACCATGCAAAGAGTTTAGTCTTACAGTTAAGCAACTGAACTCTAATTTATTGTGAACACATTTTTCCTTTTTCAGTCAGGTAACGGCTAACCTTGTCATGGGCAGAGCACTGAAAGCAGCTTTTCAAAGTGAAGTAGCTGTTCCTTACACAACCCCAATTTTGAGAAGGCCCGTCTACACACAGGGCACATTTAGACAAGATGCTCCCCGCATGCACCCAGGAGCCCGCTGCCCGTCTGAAGGTTGAGCAGAGAACACAGGAAATCTGGAGTGCTGCTCTATGCGGGGTAACCCAAATAGCTCTGGGGCAACAGGCGGGTAGCCACGAAGTCACTGCCCATATGAATGGTGACGGCTAGTCATGCCACCTAACAGGGCCGCTGCTCATAGGCACTGTGGGTGGGGGAAGTGACCTTTTCAAGCCACAAGAACTGGCCAGGAGCGCTGGGGAGCCAGGATCCCCCAGTGCTCATGCCTGGGACACGTCACTTGCAAAGGCCAGCCTGGCGCACTTCCCCCTTACGGCTGCCTCTGTAGGGAGCTATCCTGGAAGCTGCCCATTAGAATCCCTCCCCACACACTCCCTCTGAGTGGGTGCTCTGCAGCAGTGTCACTCAGCAGCCACGGACACACACACCCTCCTAATGCCTTGCTCGTTTAATCCTGCTCCATTGTCATGATTGTAAAAATGTTTTTAGTGTTTGGGGTGTATTTTCTAACTCAAGTTCATTGTTATGGTTTGGGGTGTAAATGTTATCCCATTCAAATATCCTTGTGTGTGGTAAAAGTNTTTGGAAGCAAAAGGGAGGAGCGAGACAGGATGGTAATTAGAGGGTTCAGAGGGATCCAGAGTGGACTTTTTGAGGATGGGGGAGACAGTGGCGTGATTAAAGGCAGAGGGGAAGGAGCTGGTAGAGAGGGAGAGGTTGATGATGTGCAGGAGGGGAGGGATGACAATGGAAGCAATGGAGGTCAGGAGGTGGGAAGGAATGAGGTCCAGGGGGCAAGTGGAGGGGTTGGAGGAGAGTAGGGAGAAGATTTCCTCAAGGGAGGCAGGATGGAAAGAGGACAGGAGAGAGGTAGGGGGTGGAGACAATTACATTTTGTTCAATAGAATGGTATCATCCACGAATCTCCTTGCTTCTGGGAGCCCTCACAATACTGTGATTTCACAAACTCAACAGTGCAAAAATGCAGTCAGAACACAGTGATGGCCAGCTGCAAGAATGCAACATCAACACCTGAGTAAAGCCCTTCACACAGCACTATACCACATCCTGAACAGAGGGGCTTCTGCTGCTATGTCTCTTGTAGTTCAGTTTCCCTGGGCCTCATTCCCCACTGCAGCCATGGCACAGGACAGCAGCACCAGAGGAAGCAATAGATAGGGAGATCTGGGATGGAAAGAGCAAAACAAAGCCACAGCCACCTCATTCCCACTTACATCCCAGCTTCCTCAGCTCCTGCTGTAAGACACAAGCTCTCTCAGTCAGAGAAAATTGCTCTCAGGGTAACTCGTCCACATAGATAAGTGGTTTCCTTGCAACAGGGCACGTGTCCTCAGTTTACAGCAGAGCAATCCATGCTGTCACAGACTCTCACTTGCTACTGGAGCAATATTTTGTTTAGACCAGACCTTAGACCAGACCTTAGTTTAGACCAGACCTTATATGGTCTCTTCCTTCATCTGCTATTAGCAGAAGATGGTTTTAAGAGGAAGTAGCAGAACATGGAACCACCTGCTCGCTACCTGCGTATTTTAAATCTGATTTCTACACAAAAAGATAATGGTGCATGATGCAGCATTATGCCCCTTCAGTAGCTGTAGGACATTCAGCAGTGACAGCACAGGATTCATAATGAAGCCTCTCGACAGGCCCTTGGACACGTAGCAAGGTCTGCAGTCTAACAAACCATTCTACTTTATATGTAATGAGGTTTTAATGTTTCTCTTGCAGGTTTCCTATCAGAGGCTATGTGCAGGGCCTAAGAAAACTAGGAACAGTTCTGCTGTACAGAAGTACCTATAAATAGCCATCTTTTAAAGTTATCACTGAGATTAACACTAAAACTAAACACTGCCACAGAGCAGTTATGAATTGGCAAAGTGCCATCGTCTGTATCCCCTTTACTAGATCTAGGATTGCAAAATTCCACATCTACTACCCGAAGTGAAGATTCCTGGGAGGAGAGAGAAACAGAGGTTTAGCATACTACCATTACCTTAAACCTATTCCTATAATTTGATCAATGATTATTTTTTCCAATACGTTGCTGCCAGTGGCACTAACCTACCGCTTCTTCATTCAGCACAAATGATGTCAAAGCTACAATAATTTCAAGCTCCATTAGAAGAAACACAGCAGGGTAAAAGCGTACCAAATTCAAAAAGGATAGCAAGGAAAAATTTAATCTTGGAGTAGAGGCCAATGGAGGTTTTCGGTTTGTTTGTTTGTTTAAGACCCCCCCCCCCCCCCCATGCCCTACAAACACAGTTACATATTTGAGGCGGATGGTGCCAGTTCCATGGCTGGTCTTCTGCCCACCCTTCCCCCTGCACTGCATAACAGCCACCCACCCCGCAGGGCCCTTACATGCAGGCAAAGCCTCTGGGAAACTGATCAAATACTCCTTGCCCCTTTTCCTGAGATGTTGGCACCATGGTGCCAGCCCCCCATGTGTGTGATTGGGGGAAGTTAGTAATTTGTGAAAACGGAGATACTTTGTCTCCATAGGGCTTGTCTCAGTGGGTAGCCTCTCCTTAAGAGCCATTAAGAGTGCTTGAAGGTCAGCAATGTTTGTTTGAGCCATCAGCCAAGGCGGATGTATGTATTTTCTATGCTAACACATATGGGGTGTATTTTCTACCTCTATGCCTAACACTGGCTGTGGTAGAAAATGTACCTCATGGGGAAAATCCAATGTATTTCTGGGGTAGTTTTTTCACCAAAGGTGTTTTTTGCTTACAAAATGAAAATGGCAAACGGTAGGAAGGTGTACTTTGGGGACATTGTCACCAGCACATCAGTGAACAATGTCCTAGAAAGGCAAAGTTGTAGAGCCACTTTTTTGGTGCAACACACACACACACACACACACACACACACGGTAGTAAAGATACCTGGTGTGATTGAGCAGGGTTAAAAACACCCATAGTCTTGCACTGGCAAAACTGCTCCTTTGCTAGCACAGAACCAAAATCCATCTACACAATCTTCACTAATCTGTACAGAAATGGGTTTTTGCAAGTGTCCTTGGTTTGACACTTCAAAACTTGCAGACAGCCTCTCAACCCAGCTCTCTCGTTCTAGCCATATAGTTTTGCCCTTCATCTCACAACTACAATAATATGGAGGATGCAGCACACACCTAAACTGCAGTCTAGCAGATCTGACGATGATCTAATCTAGTCACTGACAGCCAAGTGTGTCATTAAGAAACTCTGACCTTCTAGTCTTCCATGAGCACAATGCAATCATTCTCCAATGGCTCAGGAGAAGTCACATCATTTTAGCTAGGTTTACGACTGTACGGTTTTTTTGACCCATGGAAGAAAACAAAGGGCAGGCAGAATCATCTTCCACAAGGCCTATTAGTGTCCACCCACCTATCATGTAATGTGCTCTTTCTTGCAGAAAATGACACAGGTAGAAGCAGCAGGAGAACATGCGACTGAACAGAAGGAATCTTGAATGGCTGTCCTGAACTCCCACTGTTCTCTGCAGATACCAAGGGGCCTCTTGCCACAGTCTGAAAAGGCTTTGAAGTAGAGGCCATTTTCTTCATATATATTTGCTAGCACAACAGCTGCATGGGCAACAACCCAGAGATTAAAGTATAGCTCTTAATACAAAGCCACAGAATAATGGAAGCGTTTCATTCTATTCACTTACTTGGACTTCCTCTAGCTCAGGATAATAGATGCGCTCGCAGATCAACTGGGCAATTCGGTCACCCTTTTTAACTTTAACAAAAAAAAAAAAAAAAAGTTAAGAGTTAAAGAAGCAAGGACTGCACAGAACTCACAACACCCACATACAAAATCATCATATCAGTCTAGTTTGTCAGTAACTAATAGGGGTGGGCGTACCGGTAAATCCGATA
>QEPC01000892.1:4916502-4947482 GCA_003113815.1 Sphenodon punctatus
CCCCCCCACACACACACAAAAAGCACACACCAAGACCAGCCTCGGCCTAGTAACCAAGGGTGAAAATAAACAGATAGCAGCCCACAGGAGTCCCGTGTTCGGTTCAGGCAGTCACAACTGAGGGGGATAAGGTGGTGGGCTTGGACATGGGAGACCAGGGTTCAAATCTCACCCTAGCCAATGAACTTACTGGGTGGCCTTGGGCAAGTCACAACCTCTTGGCCTCCGTCCCCATCTGTAAAAATGGGAATATGCGAGTGTCTTTCCCTGCATGTCCCCCTCATACCCATCCATCTTAGATTGTGAATCCACAGGGAAGAGACCGGTTTCCAAAAATCTGTGACTAAAAGCGCTGCGTACACCTAGTAGCACTCCAGAAACAATAAGTAGCAGCTAGTAGTAGCGGTTTTTTCACAGCAAACTCAATACATGGGCAGGCACTACGCTTCGCCCACCCCCTCCCTCATGACTCTCAGCTGTGGGGAATTACGAGTCCAGGAAACTCCCCACATAGTTTGCTTTCCGTCCCCCACACCCCAACCTTTTGGAGCACCATTTGAGCACTACAAAGTGTAAGTAAAACAGCAGGAGCCCCAAGGAGAGCAAGTTTGTGCTCTAGGTGCTTTGTCTGGACAGAGGCTACGTGCACCCTAATAGATGCGGATGGACATTGGCCCAGATTTGTCCACATGGTGGGCCTGCGGTGCCCCAGGACTATGCCATGAGTGGTGGCTCCGAGGTGCATGAGAGCATGCATCTCGCAGCCCCCTATAAACAGGCAGCAAACATGGGCTGAACACCCTCTTGGTGCGGGCTATCGCCTAGTCACAAACATTGTCTGCATACAGAGTGCGTACACTCCAAGGCAGAAGTGTAACTATGTTCTGATCTGTAGAAGGACAGATTCGTTTTAGGTAACTGCAAGTGGCAGCAATACAGAAATGTGCACAGCATACATCTCAACTAACATGCCTAGGAAAGGAAAGGATTCTATAAGAACATCAGTTTACTGCATCAGTCAGACAGACAGACACAGGGACACTTTCGTATGTACTATAGTACAGAAAGCATGTAAGTTATTGTTGGAAAAGTCATGCATTGGAACTGGCAGAGTGAAATACTGACTCCAGGCAAAAGACTTTACTGTCATGACTTTGGCATGTCACTTGTCAGAAAGCCATCCAAAGCTTACCAGATGTGAATTATGAACAGATCCTCGTAGGTATGCTCAACCACTTTCCCCATACCCAGTATTTACAGTCTGGGACTTCTGACCAATTATTGGATAAAACATTTCTCTGCTATGAGGAGTGTGTTCACTTATGCAAGACACCAAGAATCCAAGAGAGCACATTAAGGGTTCATTTCTTTTTCATCCACAGCATCATACCAAGTTTCAGGATAGTTTTCACTTATTTTTCGTGAACTGTCAACTCTTTTAGACAGTTATACCATAAACTTAGTTAAGCACTCAAAGCAGGAAATAAGCAAGTTAGAGGTGAAACTTTAGCTGTCTCCAGTGTATGAAAATCAAGTCTGTTACTTTCCTATTCTTTTCTGCAGACTTTAGGCAGCTGTTGCATGATTTACTGCATAAATCAAACAGATCCAGTAGGGCTTTTGAGTCCTCTCTTTGTAGCTGTTGTGAAGGCGCGTGCTGAGCTCAGAGTGGACCCAGAGTTTCTCCTTAATATAGGTTGTGGGTTTTTTAGTTTAGTTTATGTACAGCATACATGCCAAAAAAAACCCCTAAAAAATGTGACAGTGGATCGGTTAGGCCCGCCGTGGCATGGACCCTGCCTGCATGTGTGCCGGTGCCCCCAGATGCTTGACCCAGGGTATCCCAAGTCATGGTGGCAGCTAGCTTGGGCTGCAATCCCAGAGACATCTGGGATCACAGCCCAGTCTAGGGTCTATCCAATTGGGCCAAAGTGGGCCACATTTGTTTCCGGGCTGGTCTGCCAGCCTGGGTCAGCTCTGCCATAACAAGCAGCCATGGCTGGCCATCATTGGTTGCCCTTCATTGCCGAGTGCTAAGTCCTGGGGAAGCCGGCGTCACTTCCGTGTTTACCCGTTGTATCAATATCATTAACAATGGTTAATAAATGCGATAGGCATGCATTTGGTCTACAAAGCGCCAGTTGCACATAGTACTGCAAATATTAGTAGACCACATCCACACAGCACTTTGTTGAGTAGCAAAAGACATTACTTTAGTAACATTTTGATCTCAAGTCAGAGGATAAAGTTTAACAAGTAGGAATATAAAAGTCTTACCACCAACATCTATGAAATGTTTTGCAGCTAAACCAGATCGTGGAGCTAGAAAAAATAGGAAAGCCAAGTTTGTTCGAGTTTTTAAACAATCCCAAGTTTAAATATACATCGTATATCAAGACAGGATGCAGAAGACTAGCTAGTTCTGCCACCCAAGGCTGCAAGATATAATTCACTAGCCAGGTATAAAAGAAAACTCTCCAGACTGCAATTGGGAGGTGTGTGTGGTTGTATGTAAAATTCACTTAGCTAAAAATATATACTCGCTAGGTAGTGACGCCCTGGGCATAGTTTGGAGGCTTTAACAGATTGCAGTTTTTAATTTTAAAAACTAGGGATATCATTGCTCAGAATAACAAGTATTTGGCACATCTGCTGACTGGTCACCACCACAAATAAGCTAGATCAAATTTCACCTTCAACAGGTTAGTGCAGCACACAGCTAGCAATCCAGCACAAAGCTCATTCATTTCTGTGTGTGTTGTGCAAGACGTCTTAACCAGGCTATGACAAGAACTTTATGCTACTGAAATTAAGTGTAATTCATACTTTTAAACTACTATGCACAACTATTTAAACTCATGTCAGTCTTGTGACTGAAGTGCCTATTATCTAGATATTTGCAGTTTTGTCTTTAAAAATTGTAGGCAATTCATGTAGATTTTCTAATAGTTAAGTTATGCATACTTGCATCTACAGATCACTTTAAGCTGTTTATCACATGGCAACCACCATGTCCAATCCTGTAGATTTACTGCCCAATCTTCAAAGTCGTTTTCTGGAATGCCAACAGTATAGGACGTGCTGTGGAGGGCGGGGCTAGGCTTTCCACTGCGCTCAGTGGGCACAAGGAAAGCTCTCACCAGGGCGCTTGTTGAAAGTGCCCTGGCGAGATGCCTAGTTGGGCCGGGCGCCTGAGGCAGTGCGCATGCACGCTTGTCCCTGCTTCACATGGCTGCCGGTGCGAAGCAAGGCAGGGAATTATTTTTTGTGTGTGCGCTTTTTAAAATTTATTTTAAATTGCCCGTGCGTCGTGCCTCCACGGAGGAGAGTAGAACACGCAGGCAGTTTAAAAAAACAACAACCTAAAGTCCACCCCCCCTGCAGCCTGGGGCGATGGGAGACCGCCGGAGCCAGCAGGTAAGATATCCCTCCACAGGCTGTTTCCCCCTCACCCTGCACCCCCCCACCATAGGCTGTTCCCCTCCCCCCCCAGGCTGTTTCTGCCGCACAGCCCACCATAGGCTGTTTCCTCCCCACCCCCGCCCCCTGGGCTGGGGGAGGGGGTGGCTTAATGTTGCCTTTAAATGGTGTGCTTTGCTTGCTCTGTTTGCATGATGACATTTTGTACATTTGTGGATCCACTGGTTGTGTGACTACTCTTTTTTAAAATGGTCCCTTCGTTGTTTCACTGCTGCAAAGTAGTTTGTGTGGAGTCTGTGGACAGGCATTGGCTGCCGGGCTAAGTTGTGGCTGCTGGGGATGGGGAGTGAGGGGCACATGGGTGTGTGTGTGTTGGAATGTGTTTTTTATTCACTTGGTGTCATGATGTGGAGTATGAAATGCTGCAAATTTGTGATACTTCTGATAAAACTGAGCTTTCGAAATCCCGAGATGTATCTGACAGTCTGGTGATCTTAGGAAGTTAGGTGTGTTCACAATACTGGAAATTTGGTGCTTTTGGGTTTATACATTATTTATTTTAAGCTTGATGTGCATGTAGACTGTGCTTTCTTCCATCCGATGTTAACCCTGGGAACTCCTTGCCGCTGGATTATGCCATGCCACTGGCCTACCGTGCCCCTGGCTCCGCCTACTGTCCCCCTAGCTCTGCCCCTAGGCCCGCCCTTACTGCCCCAGTGTCCCTCCAACATCAAAACCCACCAGCCACCCCTGCAAGCTACAGAAGTGAGCGTTACCAGAGAGGCTTTATACTTACCTACTCGACCATAACACCCAGGGGGAAGGGAAATCTGAAGGTCTGTTTTTACCACAGCCTTTTCCATAGCCGGAATCTCCAAGTTGTATGCACTAAATTGAACAAACCATTTTAAAGTTACTTAGAACAATGTCATTACGTTGCGAAGATAGACACGCTCAATTACAGAAACAGGAAGGAAAAGAGGAAGTGCATATGAATTGACGGTTTGGAGACCAGTTGTAACTGTATTACAGCAAATGCATTTTTACTGACGTACGTTAGCATGAGGAAGAGCACTTTGGGAGGGCTTTCCAGATTTAGCGTTACAACATGGACCAGCATGGGAAAAGAAGAGTACGGATGGTGGGGATCCTAAAAAAGAGAAAGGTCAGGAAATGTGCACAGATGTCCCTAGGAAACTGACGAAGGGTTTCAAAAATGGCATGACGTCTTGCAGCAGGAGAGCAAGACGGCGGCTGCTGCATTCTAGAACGGACTAATGATGCATTTCTGTTGGTAAGGGACAGGAAAGCCAAGGAGGCCAGAGAAAAGGTTTGCGAAAGCCGTTAGCAAACAGATCACAGCTTTGACTATTTGTAGATTACTTGTTTAACGATGCCAATTTTTTTTTTTTTTAAATGGTCCAAAACTTTATATCCGTCTCTTGATCCTGAAAATACTTACAGGCTTAGCTTTTATTAATGAGAATCAACAGGCTATTCATAGAGTTACGCTTGTGTCAGCGTTTGAAAGACCAGGATCCTATTGAGGCTTAAACATGGCTTCATTTTAGTTTCAGGCAGCAAGGAACTGACTAAAACGAATTAATACTGAAGTAAGCGCCTCGCTATAGAGTTTTGCACCCTTTTAACCCAAGTCAGTTTAAACTGGTCAGCAAGCCCAAACCCCAAAGAATACAAGCCCTAACCCTAGAAAATGGGATGCCCCTCATGCCTGCTGCTTGCAGGCTCAGCCTGGCTCTGCAAACACAGGTTAGAGGTAAAGCAGCGAGAGAAGGCTGGGAAGGGAGGCTCACTCGCACCTGATGCTTAAGCCTTTCATTAACAAGGAACAGCAGCGGGAATTTATTTCACTATTTTATTACCCCGCACCCGCCTGCTCGCAGAGGCTGGAAATTAAGAGTGAAAGGAGGGAATCAATGGGGGGGGAGTCGGGGCAGAGAACCGAAGGGAGCTACCTCCCTTCCTCACCTGTACAGATCGTAGCCGGCGGCCCGGGCTGAGCCTCGGGAGGGGGTAACCGCATTCTCGGAGAGCTTAGCGAAGCGGAGCCGCGTGCCGGGTTGTGCCGGGCCGGTAACCTTGAGCCTCTTGCTGGGGGAGGTGGCGGGGTCCGCTTCGGAGCAAGGCATGAGGGGAGCAGGGGAGCGAGAGACCCGCGTGAATACGGAGAAGAGAGAAAATATGTTTTTCCCGCGCGCGCCAACCGACCCTTTTATCCCCGCCCCGGTTGCGCCCACCATGGGAACGGGGGGGGGAGCATAGCGGGGATGAGGTTGCACAGCGCCCTCCCCCCACTCTGGGGCCAATTCGGTCCAAGGGCCCCGAGCACGGAACAGGCTGCGCCTCTCTCTAAGCCACCCCCCCCTCGGCATGGATGGAATGGGTTCGCCCCGGGTCACCGCCCCCTCAGCAGCTGGGTCCCACCTGCCGGCGACCCGACCCCCCTTTTGGAAAACGCGCGCTCAGCTGGGTCAGCCAGGTGGTGCCCCCCCCCCGTCTACAGGCTCCCTCAGCCGGTACCAGGGGCGGCCCTGACCTGTAGGGTAACCTGGGCCTCCCCCTCCCCAGCTCAGCGCAAGCCGAGCCTCCTCCTTACTGGATCTGGAGCGTCTCCAGAGCGGCCTGAGGAGGAGGAGGAGGAGGAGGCGACGGCGGGCGGGCAACATGGCGCCTGCTAGAAGGGGATGGTGCCCGCTCAGCGCAGCAGCAGCAGCAGCGAGGAAGGCCAAGCCGTTCCGGGCCGCCTGTAATAGCCGGGCTGGGCACACGCAGCGCGCCAGCCCATGTGCTCCCGAGAAAGCCCCCACAGCCTGATGCGGAATGCTGCTGCCCCTGGGCGGGCGCGGCCGAGGCTTGAGCTGCAGCCAGAGGGGCTGCGACCTGGCATCAGCGATGGTGAGGCCGGTCTCGGGCTTGGGCTGCTGTTGCTGCTCAGTGGGTGGCAGTCTGCCCTTCTGGGCCTAAGATGCGCGGGGGCACTGGCCTAGGGGAGCTGTAGGTTACAGAGGAGAATATTTCGTTTATTACATTTTGATGCTGCCCCTGCTTCCGCAGCTCTGGGCGGCTTACAGCAATAAAAATAATAAGTAATATAACATTCAATATAAAACAACATAAAAGCATTAAAGCCTGGCAAGAAGACAACCCAACCCCCCACTTGACTCTCACCAAAGACCCGGCGGAATAGCCAGAGGGGAGGTCTATGGTGGGAGGGCGTTCCACGGTACGGCCACCAAGAACGCTCTCCTAGTTGAAACCCGGGGGACCCCAAGGAGGGAGCTCCACGGCCACGGTACGGCCACCGAGAACGTTCTAGTTGAAACCCGGGGGACCCCAAGGAGGGAGCTCCACGGTACGGCCACCGAGAACGCTCTCCTAGTTGAAACCCGGGGGACCCCAAGGAGGGAGCTCCACAGCCACGGTACGGCCACCGAGAACGCTCTCCTAGTTGAAACCCGGGGGACCCCAAGGAGGGAGCTCCACGGCCACGGTACGGCCACCGAGAACGCTCTCCTAGTCGAAACCCGGGGGACCCCAAGGAGGGAGTTCCTCGCTGACTGCAGGGGTCAATTCAGGACCCGGAGGGTGAGGTGAGCCTGCAGACACCATCCCTTATCCCAGGCAGTACTTCTCACTGGGCTAGAAATGATCATTCTGGCCGGGTCTCATTCAGTTAAAATCCAGTTCGGATAGGATTAGTACCTCCCAAGGATCCTGCATTTCACTTCGTGACACCCATGTAAAGTAAGCAAAGTGTCTCTTTTACAGAATGGGAAATGAGGCCGAGATTAAATGACTAAGGCGCTTGTGACAGAACCAGCACTTCAGCCACAAGAGGAACTGTTTGTTACACAGTAGGTGCCAGTACCTGCCCATATGTCCTTTAGCTCCAATCCTGAGCCATTTAAGGCAACGTGTATATCTTTGCAGGATGTGGTTTTAGAAATTCATATTTTGATCACTGTCAAATTTACGTGAGGATATTGCTGCTTAGTTTATCTTTACAGGCCTTACATCTAGCATGTCCATGTTATAAAACAGATTTACACAAGCAGATGTATTTCTTTTTGCACATAACATGGACATAAAGCCAGGCGTGCTGAGCTAGAAATCTAGTCCATGCTCCTGTTTATGGGATTGAAAAAGGGCTCTTATTGAAAAATCAGATTACATAAATGTGCCTTTATATTTGTGTTACATTTTAAAAATACCTCCAGAAGTCCACCATAGCTGACTGAGCTATTGCTGTTTGTTGTTTCCAGTCCTCGAAAATATATGTTGTTTTGTTACCACCATCATCTCTCCCACCCCATTCCCATCCCCTTCACATCTATTATAGTGCTCTGGGTGTAGTCCTGCACTATCCTTATTGAGGTAAATTACTCAGGGCTCACTCCTCCACCATTCAATTCAATAGGCATTGTGCTGTTGATTTCTCTGGCTGGGTGAATTGTGCTCTCACTTTAATGGATGAGGATAGCACACATATGAAAAAGCTATTATATAAATGCCCTATAGCCAAAACATTTTGAATACTCCACATAGTATTAATGTGAATTTTATTAAAATTAAAAGGTACTTATAAATGATTGAAAGTGAACAGCAAAACAGTAGTTTAAGACTGATCTCACAAACATTTGTGAGATTATACATAGGAGTATGGGTTAGATACTTTCATTTATCCATTTTACAAGTTGGCTTCAGATCAGGATACCATAAAGCTATTTTCTGCAAACGGTTATTAGCCAAATCTACCTTGTTATTCTAAATCTAAGTTATTTGGTGCATCTGGCTAGTCCCTCCCTTAGGCAATCTTACGCTTTAGTCCGATTTCAGTTATTTGATTCGGCCGTGCTTCAAGGCCATTATCAAAAGGCTCCCTCCCTATGCCCAACATTTGTATCCTTGTGGCTCAGGGAAAGTAGAGGATGCAATACATGTTTTGTTTGTATATTTTATAATAAGTAAGGTTACAGTGGATTTATTGCTTTTCTCTAAAAAGTTTTTAATAATTAAATCAGTATGCTTCAATGAATTGTTTTCTGCTGTTTAATTTATTTGGAGTCTTATTCTGTATTATTGTTATGTTTATATTTTTGTATTTATGGCTAATCGCGAAATAAAAAATTGATGTTGACGATACTTGCGTTTATCTATTGATCAATAGATGTATCATCTTGGTATGACTATAACTAATTGCAAGTAACTGCTTTCACATGAGATGTGTGTGTAATCATCATTCCACCGTCTTAGTGATAACATAACCTCTAGGATGGGCTCATCTTATAACTGGCCTGTCCTCCATTTTGAATTTCATCCTCGCCATCAACTCAAGGGCCTGATTAAAAAAAATAATACAAAAAGAGGTTTTGTTTAAAATTCCATGAGGAAAAAAAAGCACAGAGAATGGGACGTATGAAACAATTTGGTGAGAGAGAGAGTGAATTCTGTGCCACTGGATTTGAGGCTTCTGTAACAGGTCTCAGCCTATCTCTTAATGGACAAAGGTCCTTTTCAGGATGGGGGAAAACAATGATAATTGTTACAGTTTTCAAGACCCTGCAATCCTGTGCGCAGCTGCACATCTGCGCAGCCACACGCAAACCACGTGGATCCCTATTGCGGGCACATTGTATCCTGCAGAACCCACAGTGGAGATCTGTAGGGTATGGGATCAGCCCCGATGTGTGTGGGGGTGTGTGTAAAAAGATTACCATCTAAATGAGGGCCAAGACAGATTGCTAAAATAGCATTTCAACTGCATGGGCTTTTCTGTAGATAAAACCTCAGTTTTTTACTGTTTATATGCATTAAATTTGAGACTCCCCCGCCCCACACAAAATAGAGGGAATTGGTATAATTCTGGATGGTGGCTCATATGGCCCAGGTACAGGCTTAGGGTAAAGCCACACAAGATCGGGAGGCCAATGCTAATCCACCCACCACGGGAAGGGCGAACACAGCCACCACACTTTAGGCTGGCAGGGAGGGCAGGCCACATGATCTTCCCTGTTGTGGGGAAACTGGGCGGCGAGCTTCTGGCACAGGTCCCACCATGCTCTCCCGCCCCCGCCTGCCCACTATCCCGCCCCTGGCAGTGACGTGGCAGCACAGGAATGGCAAACATGCCCACCCATGCCACTCAGTGGTGCCAACAGACCTCACTGTGGGGCAGCACGGGGACCGGCCACACAAGAGATGGCCCATTATAATACTACTTATTTCTTTAGTGCTACTAGTCATACGCAGTGCTGACTAGTTATCAGCGGGATAGTTACCTCTATGCAATGTGTTGCTGGCCGCCTCCAGCGGACACTGCGTGTCAGTCAGCTGCCCACGGTGGGGCTGGGTGAACATCTGGTGGCCACCGGCCATACAATTTGCAGCATTGCATGCTAACACTGCCCAAATTGGGATAATGCCTCATGTGGCTTCACCCTTTGTGTCCAAAAAGAGAGACAAACCAAAATTCTCCCCCAATTGCTTAAGCTGAAAGTACTGTGCAATGTAAGGAAAGCGACATAGTAACTGCCGGGCCAGGCCAATAGTCCATCTAGCTGACTATCCTGTCTCTGATGACAATCAGTACAGATTCTTCCAAGAAAATCAGGTGAACCACAAGCAGTCAGAGTAGGGAATAACTCCCATGTTGAGGGGTGGTGGGGACTCAGAAGGCTTGTTGGTCAGAGCCAACAGTGACAGGAGTGTGTGTTTTGTGGGGAGGGTGTATATCACCTTTCACTCCTGCTGGGAGAGAGAGATGTCCAGGAGGGAACTGCCACCCAAGGTGCTGCCTCTCGGGGCAGGCCTTTTGCCACAATTATTGCTGCTGTTCTGCTGGTTCCAGCATTGCACTGGAAGCGGCATGGCTTGTGAGTCTCCTGGAGGACCCACCTCTGCCACTGCTACTGCCATGTAGGACAAGTGCCTATCATATTTGTCTAGATGTGTGGCTTGCACAGAGAAAGTGTTCAAGAAGCCACTGCAATTATGCTAAGATCACCAACGATCTTCTTGTGGCTAAATCCAACTGCCTTTATTCTTGTCCTCCTTGATCTCTCTGCTGCCTTTGACACTGCTGACCACTCGCTCCTGCTTGAATCGCTCCACTCCCTTGGATTCCAGGTCTCTGTCCTTGACTGGTTCTCCTACCTTTCTGACCACTCCTTCAGTGTATCTCTTCCTAACTCCTCCCCCTACTCCTCCCTACCCTTCTCGGTCGGGGTTCCCCAAGGCCCCGTCCTTGGCCCGCTCCTCTATCTACACTCAATCTCTAGGCAAACTCATTGCCTCCCACGGCTTCCAATACCACCTATACGCTGGCGACACTCAACTCTATCTCTCCACTCCTTCCCTCTCCCCCTCTGTTCAAGCTCATCTCACCAACTATCTCTCCGATATCTCCACCTGGATGTCTCAATGCCAACTCAAACTGAACATGGAGAAAACTGAACTCCTTATCTTCCCTCCCAATCCTTCCTCTCCCTCTTCCCTGTCAATTGTCATTGACGGGGTCTCCATCCTCCCTGTCCCCCAAGCTCGTAGCTTGGGCTTGATCTTCGATTCAAACCCTACATTGACTCCGTGGCCAAATCCTGCCGCTTCTCCCTCCGCAACATTGCTAAGATCCGCCCTTTTCTGTCTGTTTCCTCTGCCAAAACTCTCATCCACGCCCTAGTCATCTCACACCTCGACTATTGTAACCTCCTTGCTGGCCTTCCCCGCTCCCACCCTTATCTCTGTTCAAAACTCTGCTGCCAGGATCATCCACCTAGCCCATCGCTTTGACCATGTGCAGCCTCTCCTCTCCTCTCCACTGGCTCCCTCTTCCTGAGAGTATTTTGCACAAGCTCCTCGTCTTCACATACAAAGCCCTTCACAACCTCGCTCCCCCCTACCTCTCTGCCCTGATCTCCCTCTGTACCCCTGCTCGAGCACTCCGCTCCTCCTCCATCCCCTCCCTCATGCTCCCACGCCTCCCCTGCTCCCCCAACCACCTTCGTCCCTTCTCTCTTGCTGGAACTCCCTCCCTGCCCTCATCCTCCTTGCCCCCACCCTCCACGCCTTCAAGTCCCTCCTCAAAACTTGGCAGATAGCCATTGATGACCCTATTCTCCATGGATATATTGAAATATTTTTTGAGCCCAGTTATACCACTGGTCTTCACAACATCCCCGGTAACTATTGTGTGTTTTAGACCAACTGCCTGTAATAGCTATTGTAGCTGTGGTCATGTACAGCTGTCCCCGAACCTTTGTTAGAAACTGAACACTTTATATAATGTGGAGAACTTGTACAGTAAAGCATAGCTGCCTTTGTTCTAGCACCAAAGCTATTTAGTCTGATTCACTGTGCATTCCCTCATGTAATTCTATTCTCATTGAACTCAGTGGCTACATAGTCTATCAAATTCATCGTGTCACCTACTTCTTGTGTTATTGTGAGGTGTAGGGGATGGAAGGGGTAACAGGGAGATATAGAGGAGGGGCAGGGTACTAGGGAGAACCCAGGAAAGGACCAGAACTGGCAGCAGTGTGCCCAGGAACCCGCACACACACACACCAGGCAGAGTCCCTTCCCCTGCGGGGTAGCAGCAACCTTGGTTCCCTAAATGGTCCCTCAGGATCTTATATGGCCTTCGGGATACAGATCCGCAGCCTAGATCATCCCGGGGCGAGCACAAGGCCCTACAGCCAAGGAACACGCGCACCGGGAGGTAGGGGCCCAGGACTCTGTGGGGGAAGAACCGTGTGGGGGCAGGTGTGTAAGACCCGGGAAATGGGTACGGATAGGGCGTATACAACCAACGGTCCGGCAAGTGCAAGGACGGGATGGCTGAAGCACACACCACACACACTCAGACAGGTCTACACACGCTCACTCCTTGTAACACCCATGCACTTGCTCTCTCCACACTGGCACCACGTACTCCACGACACTCTTTCCACGCTTGCTCAGTGATAGGGGCCGGTATCCCAGGCACAAGGCTCTGATCACCAGCAACTGCAGCCTGTTCTGGAGCTGCTTTTAAGTTCCCCCAGCTAGCTGTGCTTTCTGGCGCAGGCGCTCTGAGTGCCAGCGCTGCGTGACAGGGGGTGTGGTCACAAGGGGCGGCTGCCCCAGCGCAACAGCACTGCGCCTATCGCTCTCAGTCAGAGATGGCGGCGGGGGGGAGGTCCTCTCCCCAGAGGGTTCCCCCGCCGCTCCCGGAAGCTCCTCCTCCTGCGGTGCTGATGCAGACGGTGGGGATGCCAGCGGTGTGACTGCGGCACTGGGTGAGTTCCCGGAAGCTGCCGCCGGTTTTCGCCCCCGCTGGGACCCTAATGGGGGTCCGAGAGAACCCCTAGCCTGAAACCCCTAGCGCCAGGGCCTGACGGTTATGAGAAAGGGTAGATAAAAGTTTCTGTAGTTAATACTCTCTGGTTCTAAATCAGTGGTTCCCAGTCTTTTGACCGTGCAACCCTTGTTTGAGACTTAAATATAATCCCTCAACCCAAGACAGCAGCAGAGGCAACAGAGTGTGCTTTTAAATGAGCAAGGCTTGGAGGGCGGTCCATGGCCGCTGGGTGGCCCAGCTGCAGAGCAACCACTTACTTGAAGTGCGTGGGGAGGGATTCTAACGCGTGGCTCCCAGTGTGGCTACCGCAGCCGCCGCCTTGCACTCCCCCTGCCATGGACCATGAGGAGGAAGTGTGCCAGGCTGGCCTTTGAAACTGATATGCCCCGACCTTGAGCACCGGGGAACCAGGCTCCACAGTGCTCACAGCCAGTCCCTGTGACTTACAAAGGCCGTGTCCACCGCCCAGAGTGCCTATGAGTGGTGGACCTGTCTGCTGGCTTGGGTGGCTGGCCTTGTTCATATGGGCAGGGGATGTGTGGGCACCCATTGCCATGCACGTTTTTGGCTAGCTCCACGCGGCACACTCTGGATTTCTCGGCAGTGCACTATGAGTGGGTGCTGAGTGGCTCATGGGAGCATGCATCCCCCTGCACCACCTTCAGACAGGCCGTTAGATGAGTGGCTCCTGGGTGGCCACGTGTGGTAGCATCTTGTTTAAAAACACCCAGAGAGTTGAATCTGAGGCAAAATCTGTGTAGCTTTTAAGTGAGAACCGTACTTTAGAAGCTAGGATTTGTATTAGAACGAATTGTGGCTTTTTGAAGAGAGTAGTTTCACAGAATTTTAGAGCAGCTATCTCTCAGGAAGTTTATGACTGATTTTATCATTTATATTACTACACTGGAAATCCTTATATGCAATTATGCCTTAGTTTTTGATCTTGTATTTTGCTTTGCAGCATGAAGGCTGAGGCAAGGGGATACGTGGAATTTTGCCTTTGCTTTTAGTTCTGTTCCCAAACAACCTTCATGCTTTATTTTGCAGAAATTAAATTATCTCTGATGAAATTCCAGCAGTGGCATAGGTCTGGAGCTCTGCGCTTTTTATTTGTGGGGAAAAGTGAATTAAGCCTTAGCAGCCTTTGTTGGTGGTTAGTTTGGCACAGCTAGATTTTCCATTTCCACTAATAAGATTAAGGCTAGTGCCAGGCTTTTCCATGTAAGAATAGGCTAAACCACTTTGGGATGCCACACATGCCAAGTGGCCATGCTGAGGACAAACCCAGCACTCATTGTTTATAGACACATAAACAATGATCAAATGCAAGCTAGGGAGAAGCAAGTGTGCAGAAATATCATCAGCTGATGTGGTCAAGTTGATGATTGGTGGGGGGGGATAAGGATTGAAATCCCAGCTCTGCTACGAACTCACCGGATGGTCTTGGACAAGACTCTGTCCTCCGCCTTAGGGCCATACTTGTAAAATGGGAATAGAGATATTGACCTACTTAACTAACAAGAACAGGCAGGATTAATAAAGTAATAATTATAAGGCACCTAGATACTATGGTGATGAATGCCATTGAAATACCTGTGTGCAATAGATTAGAAAACTGCATTTAAAAATTGTAGAAGCTTTGGTTCTTGGACTGTTATTTATGGATGTTAACAAGCATGATGGTGGCCCGCTTAGACCTGCTTTGGCCCACGGGCCACTGTCACATTTGTTCAGGGCCATCCATTTGTTGACCCAGAATTTCCCAGGGTGTGGTGGCAGGTAGCCCGGGCTTTGACTCCGGAGATGTCTGCAGTCGCAGCCCAGGCTAGCCACCACCACGCCCGGGGAACAGCCTGCCTGATCGGGCTACAGCAGCCTATCGTGTGGTAGCCCACTGTTCCCAGTTCGGAGTGGCCCCTATGACTGGCGACTGTCATTGGCTGCAATGGCTGCCATCCTGGGGGTGTGGTGGGCTGCTGAGTGCAGCACGGGTATGGGGCTGGCTGCACATTTGTGCAGCTCCATGCTCACCTCCCACCCCCGGGCCCGGTGGCATGAACATTTGTCCACAGTCGGAACTGATCTTGATGCTTCCTGGTCTGGATCAGTTTGTTAATACCTCATGAAACTTAATTTGCTTCCATATTAACCACTTACCGATTCAGAAACTTATCAGTGGTGCAAGGTGTCTCCACACTGGCCATGTTGTCTGGCTCCCAGCTGTTCTCATGGTCACAGTTTTACTGTACTATGCTGTTGCACTGCAGTTGTATAATTTTTGGCACTGCTGTGCAAAATACTGGCTTGAAGGAGATTTTGAGAAACCTAACAGGAAAAGAAGGGAAAGCTATCCTGGTAATAGGAACTATTTCTCATCCCTTATATCAGAAGGGAGGGCACAATGAATGCCCACCTCTTGCTCCCTCCCAAGGACAACTTCCACTGCAGCACTTGAAAGGCAAGTGTGAAGAAATTGTGGCGAGGCAGTGCATGGTATTCTAATCGTTGATATTTTGCTGCAAAATATCCTGCACCCCACCTCTAATTTTTGAAGTAGTTGGCTCTCTGCAATACTTTAGGATTATGCTCAGCTTGGTTATGACAAGAGACTGGCTGTACTAATTGTTCACAAGATCTGAGATAAACAAATGTGGCTACATAATTTAAGGATGGTGTAGTGCCGATACTGTATTGTTAGATCATCAGACTGAGATCTCCATCCTGTATGGAAAAGAGTAAGTGGTGATTGTTCTCTGGGAGACAACTACCCTGGTTGGTTCCTGGTCAGTTCGGACTGGAAAACGTATTACATCGGGTGTAATCACACTAGATGGTGCCCAACATTGGCCCCCCTTTGCCACATGTTTGCTCTGAACCACATGTTTGCCTCAGGTTGAGCCGGAATAGCTCTGCATGGCATCATCCCCAGAAATGAGGAGCACATGCCGGTTAACCTGGCCCAACCCAGGGCAATGGGATCCCATGGGCCATCTTCCGTGTGAAAGGCTCCCGGTATCTTTGCCCACATAAAGGTTCGCAAGCACCGTGAACAAGGCCACCGTGCCGACAAGGATTAGGCCCTTGGAGGAAGCTGCTGCCAGCCTCGTCAGCTGTTGGGGTGGGGGTGGAACGTGTGTGTGTGTGTGTGTGCCCCAGCTGCCCACCCATCAGCTGTTGGAGCAGACCCCAGGGAAGAGAAGGAGTAGCCCCAGTGTCCCCGGCTGGAGTGGCTACTCATGCAGCCAGGGATGCCAGGGGTGATCCTCCTCCTCCCCCCCAGGCTCTGCCCTGCTGCAGCAGCTGCTCCTCCCTGAGTTCCCCTCCACTGCGGTGGCTTCTCCTCCTTGGGGTCCCATCTACTACTGCAGCTGCTCCTCCTCCTTCCCAAGATCCACTTCAACAGACGATGGGTGGCCAGGACATGCACCCCCCCATGCTGCTGCTCCAACAGCTGATGGGTGGCTGGGGCATGCCCCTGCCTGCATACTGCTGCTTCAAAAAGAGATGAGCATCCGGGGCATGCACACATACCACCCCCACCCCATGCTGCCGTTCCAACAGCTGATGGGCGACTGTAGCATGTACCCCACGCCCTATGCTGCTGCAACTGCAGTGCAACAGCATAGTACAGTAAAACTGTGACCATGAGAAAAGCTGGGAGCCAGACAACATGGCCAGTGTGGAGACACCTTGCACCACTGATAACTGATGGGCGGCCTGGGCATGCAGCTTTCTGTGCTGCGTGTCTGAGGGCTCGATCCTGCTACTGCAGGAGCGCAGTCCCAGGGTTCTGCCCATGTGAGGGGCTTCCTGGGCAGAACCAGAGCAGGGGGAAGGATGGTGACTGTTCTCCTGCCTGCAGGATCCACGCATTGGTCTGCACGCTGCCCCTCCAGAGAAGCTGTGTAAATCCTGAATCCCCTCTCCATTCAGGAAAGGAACTGAGGGGGTTGCAAGGACCACGCACTGGCTTGGATTTTCACTCCTTTTCTGCCAGGAAAGGAAAGCAGCGGGCGTGGAAAGGGGGTTCACAACCAAGAATGAAGCCTTCCCTGTCCGTGACCCCCCTTTCCATTGTAGCCAGCGCTAGTGCACCCCTCTCAGCTGACAGCCAGCAGGGGGAGAGGGAGAGGAGTGTGAGTGATTGTGCTGTTTCTGGGGGCTGTCTGACAGCTGGGGGAGGGGGGGCACCACCGATCTGTTTCTGGGCCACCTGGGGATAGCAAGATCATTGGAGCATCTGCCCAGCTGTCAAACAGCTGGGGGGGGGGGGGGAAGGGCCTCTGACAGCTGTCACAAGCCCATGAAGTGCAGGCAGGAACTGTCCATTTAAAGGACTCCCAATACTGCCCACAGGGTTGACAGCAGCGTGGAGACTCCACGGATCGAACAGGGGTTCTGGCTGCCTCCTTTCCCGTGTGTGAACACCTAGCGATGGCAGGAATCTGGAACTGGATCACAGTGATAAACAAGACACCCGGAAGCAGCTATTGCTACTGCAGTTTAATACTTGTTCTGTTGGTAAGTCCATCCTTATGTTGTAGGTAGATTCTTATTTTACTAATGTTTTAGTTAATTTATATGGTGACAAGGTTAGAAAGTTTTGTGACTGTGCTGATGAGGTGTTAAATATCTCCTGAAGGTATGAAATACTATTATGTGCTTTAGCGATGATGGGTTTACACTTCTGCTGAATGTATGCTCTTTCCCTTCATGGTTTATAAATGATTCGTATCTGAGGGAGTCTGAGGAGTGATTGATATTGATATTAAAATACAACATGGTGAGTTTTAGCATAACTGGGGCTCAGAGGCTTGTAGCAGTTCTGTCACAGACTTTCTAGACAGTGGGTCTGATACTGCACTCTTGTAGAGAGGTGTAAATCATGTGTAACTCCAGTGAAATCAATACTGCTACACCAGCGGGGGTAAAAGAAGAAGAATACCCTATGTGTAGTGCAGAGAGAGGAATAAAAACAAGTTTTATGATTGGTGTCACATGGAACAGAACTAGTACTTTAATGAGAACTGATGGGTAACAATATTTAGTTGAATTTATGATAAGATTGCTATGAGTAATATCAATCAGCTAAGGCACTTTCAGGTACCCAGATTCTTATCAGATGCAAAAGAAGTAAAGATATGGCAAAGATTACTATTGGTGGGGAAGAATATGTAATAAAGTTGATAAAGATACATTAAAAATCCTCTGTGAAGAGCATGCAATTTCCTCCTCCTTGCTAAGTACTGGGTCAACGTATCTTCTGACGTACATGACATGGAACCTGTGGACACTGGTCGAATTGCACAATGTCTGTGTTAGGGCAGGGTTTGGTGCCTTGCTTCTGACATACCCTCCAATTGTACCTTTCTGACCAGCACAGTCACAGGTTTGGTTATCTTCCCTGCCGTGTAAGGTTTGCACTGGGTTGAGCAGACAAAGGGGGTTGTTAGCACCTCATTAATCCAGCTGGAGAAAAAGCTGGCTGATTCCCTGCCCTAGCTGCTGTTATTGTTTATTCATTGCTGGAGGGGTAGGAGTGGGAAACCTTTTCTCACTTTAACAAGCTTGTTAAAAGCAAGATTATACCCAGGCAGGAGGGAGATGTGGGCCTGGGATTAAGATGAAAACTAAAAGAAGTAGGAGAGGTGTGTGTGTGTTTGTGAGAGATGGTTCTTCAGCCTTCTGTCACTGCTTTCACCTGGCATCCTCTGTGGGTCTTTAAAACCAACTCTTTAGAGCCAAAGTCAATGCATACATTTGAGAATTTTGACTTTTTAAAATAGGCTCTGTTTTAACTTCAACCACCAGTCCTGCATGTACAAACATATGTGTATGCAGACCCTCTCACACAGACATCCCCATTTTTTCCAGCTCAGTCCCCAAGTTGGTCAGTGGGCTATTCCAAATTTTCATAAGCACATGCTAATTTATACAAATTAGGGGTGGCATGAAGTGTGCCTATTTCCCTCTGTCAAATGCTGGAGGCGGGTATGGCTTCGGATAATGTTATATGTCCTGGTATTACTTAAGAGTACTTTCCTATGTAATTTGCCTTTGGGAGGGCAGTAAGTGTGGGATTGTTCCCAGCCGACAGTACAAGCACTGGCCCCAGCTTCTTCCCAACCCAGGCTGAGGCTTGAGTTGCAGGAGGGAAGGGCACTTCTGCTCCCCACAAAAGAGCTGATCATCAGAGAGCAACAGAACCCTCCCTGCTCACACAACACAAGTCCAGCCTTGTGCTGGGTTTATGCTGTGAGTGAGGCTGTTCTGTTCCCCGCTGAACAGCTGGTCCTCAAGAAGTAGGAATGCCTTCTTCCATCGAGGCTGGGGATTCCTGCGCTTCATCCTGAAGCAAATTGAATTCTGCAGATTCCCACAGGCTGAAATTTCAGTTCAGCCGAACCCCGCACATATTTTGGCTTGCGCATTCCCTCCCGCAGCTAAAATATGTGTGGGGGGAAGGTGCGAAAGTGGTCTAAGGCCGCTTTTAGACGAGCAGGTTGCCGTTGTGCGACCCACTCTTGCGATGTTTCAAAATCCTGCAACACGGGATTACACGAGACGGCCGGTGGGGATCATGCTCATAGAAGGCGGTCGTGCATTCTTTGCCGACCGCGAATTAAATACCTCACAATCAAGGTATTTAAGCGACCCGCTCATTTAAAAGCAGCCTAAGTTCTGCTATGGAACTTGAGAAACATGGATACCAGGTATGGTGTTTTTGGAGATGGACAGCCCAGTCCACAAAGCACTCTCTTGACACAAGTCCTATAAGCAGAGCCTAACACAGAATGTCCATAACTATTAATCATTATTACTAAGCATACTTGATCATGATTTTCTGTTTATATATGAATTCTGCATATTTTCTCCCTAATGGAAAATTAGTCTATTTTAATAACAATAGAATGAGAAATTAATATTCTAGAATATGCAATAGAAATACACTACAGACATATCATTTAATGCACTGTAATTATTTATTTCAGTGTAATGTTCTAATGTTTCACAAATCTTCCTCGCAATTCCAGTAATTAAAGAAATATTCCACATCCACTAAGAAAAACAAGACATTCATATGAAGAATACCTGCCAAATTTATTTAAAGTTCTCGTGTCAATTAACTAAATCAGCATCTTATCCTCTAAATCATATGAGATTATAAAGTTGGGAAAACCATGATGATCATAGCAAATCTTTCAGAGTGATAATTTAGTATTTCATTAATTTTACTTCAGAATTTATTTCATAAACATAAGGTAATTAAATATGATTGGAATAACATCTTACAAAGTAGCTTGCAAATTTGTCATCCTCTCTCTTTTAGAAACCAGGTTTTCTTTTTGTCAACTAGAGATTCAGAAATCCTTTCCAAAATAATACCATATCAGTAACTCACAATATAGTCTATACAAGTCAAAAGACTGATATGTACATTTAGGGACAGCACATGTCTTGAGGCATATTTCTTTCTCCAGACCACGTGGATTGTAATTTTAGCAATGATACATTATAAATGGCAAACTCAGCCTTATTTAAGATGTATACTTGTACTACATTATCTTTTGTTGGAAGATGTATTAAAAGTTTAGCAATATTGGGGCAGATGCTAAACCCCCACATGCATTGCTGATGTGCGGGGCGGGGGTGGGAATGTGCATGCGGGTTTTGCACTCGCTACGCAGGATTTAACATTGGCCTTGCTGTCAAGATCCTTTTTACCACTATGGTTCTACTTTATTGATTGGTTGCACAGCAACACCTAAAGCATTTTTGAATCTATATAAACTGCAGAGTTTTGGGTTTTTTTGGTGACAGATCTGTAAAAAGATCTGTATAGGTAATTTTTTTAAAAATCTGGAGGACATTCTCCATCAGTAGCTCAAACTTTAAGCCTAAACTACTTAACAACGTCTCTAACATGGTATTGACTTTCGAAATACATGGAGATAAAACATGCTAGATTCTAGGCACTCCTATTTTATTAAGAGTAGAAAGTTAATACATTTTTGTGGTTGCCTCTGACCAGCAGGATTGGAGGCAGGTTCTTTGAGAGAATTTCTAACCACGTCATGTACAGGTGATCAGACACAACTCCTTTTCTTGCCACAGGAAGGCTCCTGTTAAATTAAAGAAGATAACATTTTATTAGACATGTAGAATTACCTTGATAATATGCACCTCAAGAAATACTATCTTAATTAGAAAAGATTAAGAAATATGCTTACTGTGATCACATAACCTCACTATGGCTATAACTCATAAAATAAAATAGAGATAGAAATAAGCTCTGTGCACTGCAGGGATCCATGTTCACTGTGTTTTCCCCATTGCTGCCAATGGGGAAAACAGTGAACATGGGTCCTAGCTTATAAATCATACATTCCATCAGAGTCTGAAAAATCCCAGTTTGCCATAAGCTATTTCCTAAGTTTATTATTTTGATATGTGGGTCATACTGTAGAGTCTGACTTTCCATGGAGCTTCTCCATTAAGGAGCATGTATTGGTAGCAAAGACACAGGGTATTTTCAGATGTGACGAGATCACAGTGAACCTCGGTCAATACCCACATGGGGCCAAAGCGCCCTGAACGTCTGTCAGGCGGCCGCCAGATTTCACCATGGTTGATTCCCACATGGGAGCTTCCAGGGCTCCCCGCCGGACAATCGCCGCAAGCGTTGTCAAAGAGATCCCCGGTGGGAACCAACAAAAAGTAACGTCTGGCCGGCACCTATGGCCCGGAATCCCCGGAGGGATTCCGGGCCATGGTCAAATCGGGCGGGCGCTGCGGCTGCATTGGCCGCGGCGCCCGCCCATCTCCCCAGAGGGTGGGCGGTGGGGGGGGCGGGGCCATGCGGCCGCACGTTGCGCCGCGCGACCCCTTCCCGATTCCCTGCTGGGATCAGCCGGCACGTCTGTTGGACATGCTGGAGTGATCCCGGCGGGGAATCATTTGGGTGATTCCAGGACGGGGCGAATGCCACCCCGTCTCGTCTGAAATCATCCACAGAAGATGATCTGCATTGCCACACAGGTACTGCAGTTTATTCAAATACTTAAATCTATGGTTCTTTTTGCAAAAGCAGGTCTCTAAAGCAGGTCTCTAGTAGCAATAGTAGCATTAAACAGCAAGTTCCATGTGGACCACTGCAGCTGCCACTGCAGGCTCCATGTGGGACTACAACTAATGGGGAGGCGTTCTTCCCTGCTGCGGTCTGCCCACTTTCCCCTGCCCCCAACATGGAGTTGTGGTTGTTCCTTCAACACCCTAGATTGCTAGCTATGACTTTATCATGCTGAACGCGGGTAGAGGTGGCCATGCACCCAACAGATGGGGGTGACTGCAGGGGTGCCTCATGGCCCCTCAACACACAGGAGGGGGACACGGGACAGCGCATTGTCCTGCCTTTCGCAGGGTTTGCCCACATGGCATCATCAGCCTTCCCTGGGATGATGCCGTGAGTAGTGGGCATGGCCTGGGGTGAACATCTGATGGCCACCAGACAGATGAGCAGGTGAATCTGGGGTAAACGGGGGGCGAAAGTGGGGCAACATCTTGTCTGTTTATACCATCAGCGCAGTACAGAGGCCTGTCTGCAATCTGAAGTTAGCTAATACTTCTGTTTGTGAGGCACAACACGTAAAAGAATCTTTCCCTTTTTCTTACATAGATCTCCATTGAAGCTACATTGTTAAAATGTGCATTTAGCTTTTAAAGTTTTTTATTTTTATTACATGAACTGAAAAATGAAACAATGCAAGTTACACAGCATTGCTACCGTTGTCACTAAGGCAAATAGGTTTTGATATCTGCAAAGGGAGAAAATTTGTAGAGTAAGATGTGCCACCTTGACACACTCCTCCCTCTTTCAGGCAGAACTACATTTTAAGCAGTAAATAAAAATCTACTAACTGTAATTAAGCCGTACCCACAGGGCTAACGAAAGGTCTGTGGGCTACTTAAGTCTGACTTTAAGGTCTCAAAAAGAGGACCCACTAGACAGAGATGAATTTCACTCCAAATTAATTAAAACAAATCTTTCTGGTGCTCCTGCCTGAAATCTCTGCACACAGTTTAGCCTGTCATTAATGAATTAAAACGACGTAACTTACAGGACAATGAGATTAGCAGCCCTGGAGTGCTCCTGTAAGAGCTCGTTCAAACGGACTTGGCGGCAACTCTGGGGAAAAAAAAAAAGATCCATGGGAGATAGAACAACTTTCTGGGGAAGAACTCGCTATCTTGTGACTTGCCTGAACTTGAGTTTAGTGATCATTGGTGGGTTATGCAAGGCATGTGTTTGGTGAAGCATTTGATTATGGCAAAAGAGCACTTATTATGACTGCTTGGGCAAAGACAAGCAGGGACCTAGTTTTCTATTGCATTTAATGTATGCCATGTGCCTCAATGACATGTTCAGAGGTATGAAAAACAATCTTCATGTCAATAATAAATAGACCACTTTCTAATTTTACCAAAGATGCTTTGTCTTATCAAAAGAAGGAATGGACAAAATTCCCAACCTCAAGAGCCACATGCCAAAATCTACATATGGCTGAGAGCCACAAGACATACACACACAAACCTCTCCTTTGTGATTGGCTGGTGAAACTGGTGGTCTGCACTCCTGGCTGCTGAGATTTTCAGGGCAGCTGCAATTCAGCTGCTGGTATTGGAGTGCAATGAAGTAAGACACAGGACCATTAATGTAGCCCGGGGCCCAGGCCCTGCCCTCTCCATGAGCCACACTTGAACTGCCCAAGAGCTGCATGTGGCCTCTCAAGCCAGAGTTTGCCCACCTCTGGTCTAAAATGTTTAGATATTGGATTGTTTATTAAAGGAGTAGACATGTTGCTTGTTTCTTAGATTTTTTCCTTGATTTTAGCAGAGAAGTACATAGCATAGTACAATGCGAATGAACTAGAATTTAATCAAAGCCAGGCTCAAGTCTCCCAGTACTTCAAAACAGAAACTGGGTAGTACAGAAGAATAAGAGAGGACAGAATAAAATCCATCGTCTTTGTGCTGTCGTTGGCAATGAGACTAGTTTTACAAGGAAATGCACATATAGGAGACATCTACCTAATAATGTCCAATACTCCAAGGAGGGTGAGAATCCAACTAATGATGGTTCCTGCAAATAGGCCCTGAGGGAATATTCCTTCTCATCTTGAAATCTCTCTGTGTGTATGTATATGAGCAATAATTATAAGATGCGATCCTCATTCATCCAGGTGTGCGAGAGGCTGAATCTGGAGCCACTGCTGCTGAAGCTGGTGCAGTCATTTTGAAAGTGCTGGGGTCGCTGCTGTGCATGCACGTGGGGACACCAGCACTTTCAAAATGATAGCTCCCCCTTTTGCTGCGGTGGCTCCAGATTCAGCAGTAGGCACGGTGGTGGGAGTAGGAGCAGCGGCGGCAGCAATGTTGCCAGACTCGAATCTGACAAGGCAGGCAGGTGGGTGGTGGTGGTGGGGGCAGTGTAAGTTCCTCCCCCCGTCCCCTTCCACCCAAGCCGCTGTGGAGGGGGGTTGAGACTTGGAAGGGCTGGCAATGGGGCATTAGTAGGAAAGTCTTGGTAGGTGGCTCACCCCCTCCCCCTCTGTACAACAGCAGTTAGAATCCCCTGTGGGGAGACTGACATCCACGTGGTCTGTATCACCAGCTCTTGAGGTGGCCGCTCCCAGAGTTCTACCCATCCGCTAACATTGGAGTTTTTACAGCTTTGTAAACAAAACAGTAAATTACTTTCCCGCAATCAAACTGTAAAAGCAGACATAGGCCCCCTCCAGTTGAATTTTCGAACACCTTTTCATGGCTTTGAAACTCATCACCACACCGGGAACCTAGTCAACTTAAAAGTTGTCAAAAAAAACAAAACAACCACAGCCAAACAAACGTCTCTAACTTCTTCGTTTTACAACCAATTCACACAAACATTGGACACAATGCTTCCCATACCCAAACCACCTCCACTACAAAATGACAAACCACCAGGACCAACCACCCCTAATTTAGGGGCCATAGAATGTTGGGGGGTTATAATAGAGAGTGCTGCTCGCCTTAACTATAGAGGCGCTACTGTGCCTGTATAATGAGCAATAATTATAAGATGCGATCCTCATTCATTCAGGTGTGTGAGAGGCTTGCATGTGCGTGAGGTGCTCATGAAGCTCTGTGCTAGCAAGAGGTATTGTGTGGGCAGAATAATGATTAGCAGGTTGCTGCCTGTAATGTAGGAGCACAGAATGCATCTCTATACCGGAGGCAAACCTACGAATAGTCAGACTACACTTAAGTAGCCTACACTTAAGTGCTGCACTTAACTATACAGACTACACTTAAGTGCTGACCATGTAAAGACTGTGCTGGGCTCAGGGAGGTGGGAGGGGAGTAAGTGAGGATGTTTTTAAACAAGCAAGGTGGCGGCTGCATGATGCCCACACATGTGACATGCATGGGGAGTGCTTGCATGGCTACCTCAGCCACAGAGGCAGCCTGTGCACACGTGGTGGCTGACCATGTACAGAGCACTCCTGATTTTTCGGTGGCTGCTGCGTGGTTCATGGGAGCACGCGTCCTCATGCACCACCTTCACACCAGCAGTTGGATGCGTGGTCGTGGGGGGCCATATGTAAACACATCTCGTTTTAAAACACCCTGAGAGGGGCATGTGCAAATGAGAAGGGGTAAGGGTCAATGAAGCCTCTTGCTGTGAATAACGATTTAGCATCTACTTGGGGCTAGCATCTCACCACTTGAGCACCTGGATGAATGAGGATTGTATCCTTTTATAATCTCATGTATAATACGTTAATGTATTATTTCTGTCTTAAGTATTTTCTCCTCTTGAACCTTAGAGCATTGCAGGTAATTCCAAATACTAATTCATCTCTAGAGAAGGAAGCCATTGATAGCTCAGTTTTCTTCGTTGTTGTTGTCTATATCCATGTGATCTCGTATTACTGACTGTTCTAAGTAGGTTATTACCCATAAATTTGAGCTCCTGTTTTAATAACAAAGGACCCAAACCATAAAGACTGGATTTAGATTAAAGGTTTTCCCAAATATAATCCTGTTACCTCAGACAGCAAGGACTAGGCTTGAAGTGGCAGCGTTGTTTGCTGTTTTGCTGTTTACTGTAGACATTTCGACAGTCTTGCCACTGCTCCAGCGGCATTTGCCATCAATTTGCAGCTCTAGCCGACATTTTGTGACAGTTCCAGGAATTCTGCGGCACTTAAAATAATAGTGACAATTTCTGACAGTTTTTCCGACACTTTAGCGACACATGCCAACACTTTCTGGCAAATTCTGACACTTTCTGGGTCTTGCAAGAGTTTCTGACAACTTCTCCGCTGCTGAGAAATAGCGACAGGCAATAGCGGAAAGCAGCAGCAAGCATCGGAACAAGTATGGGGATACCGTGTCGGGAAAATGGCAATGGATGGAAGGTGTCCAGCAGAATTTTTGGATACTGTCACATGTCGTTTCAGGCCTAGCAAGGACACACAAAGTATAACGAATGTCATTTGGGATCTTGGCTCCTTCTACAGATGGCAAGACCCATAGTTTGGGACTCTCAGGTATAGACCTAAGACTTTCAGTTTGTCCTCCTAGCAGCGTGTCTCGGTCTCTTTGCTCTATGTGTTAGTTCTCTGGATCTCTCTAGAATGTTTTGGTTCCTGCAGAAATATATGTCTACAACCATGGTGAGTAGTTCAGATGAGGCTTCTCCATAACCTTGTCCAGTGGCATGGCGAGCTCTTTAATGGGGCTCACTTGCCTAGTCAACTGTTGAAATGAAATGAGTATGCATCCATACTCTAGAATAATAGAAACTTAGAGTCAGAAGGTACCTCAGAAGGTACCTCAGTCATCTACCCCAACTCCCTGCTCAATGCAGGAAATCCACATCTACAGCACCCCTGACAGATGGCTGTCCAGCCTCTGTTTGAAAACCTTCAGCGAAGGAGAGTCCACCACTGCCCTAGGCAGTGTCTGTTTCACTGTCAAACAACTCTTACCGTTAGGAAATTCTTCCTAATGTTTAGCTGAAACCTGCTTCCTTGTAATTTGACCTTATTGGTTCTAGTCTTGCCCTCAGGAGCAACAGAGAACAAGTCCACTCCATCTTCTTTGCGACGGCCCTTCAGATATTTGAAGACGGCTATGATGTCTCTCCTTGATCTTCTTTTCTTCAGGCTAAACATACCCAGCTCCTTCAACCTTTCTTCATAGGACTTGGTTTCCAGACCCCTGACCATCTTTGTCACTCTCCTCTGAAACCGTTCCAATTTGTCAATGTCCTTGTGGTGCCCAGAACTGGACACAGTGCTCCATATGAGGTCTGACCAGTGCAGAACAGAGTGGAACTATTACTTCTCATGACCTGGACACTACGCTTCCGTTAATACAGCCTAAACTTGCGTTAGCCTTTTTAGCAGCTGCATCACACTGCTGACTCATGTTCAGCTTGTGATCAACTACAACCCCTAGATCCTTTTCACATGTACTGCTGCCAAACCAGATATTGTCCATCCTATATTTGTGCATTTGAGTTTTCTTACCCTAAATGCAGACCTTTACATTTATTGCTGTTGAATTTCATTTTGTTAGTTTTGGCCCAGCTTTCCATCCTGTCAAGATCAATTTGAATTTTGTTTCTGTCTTCTAAAGGTGTTAGCTATCTCTCCCAGTTTTGTGTCAACTGCAAATTTGTTATGCATCCTCTCTACTCCTTCATCCAAGTCAAAATTACTGATTTTGTGTGTTTTGATGTGTAAGCCGCCCCGGGCTGCTTGGAGCAGAAGGGGTGGGGTAGCAAATAATTTTATAAATTTAATTAAGTAATTAATTAATTAATTAAATTAAATAATTAAGATTTTGAACAGTACAGGGCCCAGGACCGAGCCCGGAGGCACCCCACCCGAAACTTCCACCCAGATTGATGGGAAGCCATTTATGAGATTATATCAAATTTGTAAGATGGTATTTCCAATCTGTTCATGCTATTTTCTCTCTCAACTAATCAGCCGGCATTGTTGAAAATAAAGGTAGGCAAAGATTTACCTTCTCCTTGAATGCTTCCAGCTCTGCATCTGTAATTTTCCATGGAGCCTCTCTCCTTAATTTCTCAGCAGTTGTTAAATCTTTGCAGCTTTCATGGAGGCGATATGGTTCAATCATCTCTTCAAAGACTTTCCAGCTGAAACAGGAATTATGAAGGGGGCCTCACAGCAGGGTACTAACTCATTATTTCACAGATACTCTTAAGGTAGAGTAGACCCTACTGACTGAAAAACTGTAGCGAATGATATGCAAACGCTTTAAATTTACTGTGTCAAGTTGTTGCTCTGCGTTATCTCCATGCAACTCCACTACAGGGAGGCTCCAGAGGTGTAGCTATGGGCTACGCGGCCCCACTCTCTCCAGAGTGGGTTTGTAACTTTATATCAAGCACTGGCTTGGTTTTAATAATCTATTTACATTGAAATCTTTTCAGTGTAATACTAAACATCAGCACCTTAGTTACTAAGTAGATATAAAAATATTTTTAGAGCATTCTATAGGGCTAGTTACAATGGTCATCCAAACGGCTGTTTCTGTTTTTTATATATACAAATCAGATGACACAAGCTTACCGTATGATATTAGGAGGGATATTTTTGTGGTTAGTTCTTAGGTCTTGGGCTCATGAGATCTGAGTTTAATCTGCAACTTTGCCACAGACTGTGACTTTGGAAAAGTCATGTAGGTTTTTTTGTTTTTGCTTTAAAAACATTGTAAAACACCTACATGACTTAAGTGTTTAAGTGGCTTAGGCACTTAGGAGCCTAGAGATAGTTAAAGGGATTTTGGAGGCCAGGGTGCAATCCTCCATCCATTAAGGTCTATGGCTTAACTCCCATTGACTCTGGCTGGTTTTAGATGAGGCGCAACTATGCAGGTCCACCCATCCCACACACATCCAAACACCCGTCGGAAGGTGGTGGTGGCAGTGCGTGCTTCCATGAAACACGCAATACCCACCCATGGCCACTCATGAAGCATCGGAGAAAAATCTGTGATGCTCCATGCAGGGGCAGGCAAATGAACCAAATCCGTGTGTGGGGAGGGCCCCGCATGCATCCCTGGACTGCATGAACTGGGCTGAACAGCCACCCAGGGGACAAGTCCACTGGCACCATGGAGAAACGGCACCGTAATGACCAGTGACACAGCGGCCCCTTGCAAACTGGTCAGATTCCCCATTCCACCTACAGCCCAACTGGGAGACAATCTTCCTCGCAGGCCCCAGCTGCACAGGCCGTACCCCCTACAGGCCCTGCACCCAAGGGCCTGCCCTGGGCACAGAAAGAGACCAGGGCCTTCATCCACCTGTTGGGAGAGGCCAAAAAGCAGGAGATACCTGTGAAAAGCTACCAAAATGAATCGGTATAGCAAGACATCTCCAAGGGGATGGCATGGCTGGAGTACAATAGGGACATGTCCCAGTGCCGGCAGCAGGCAAAGGACTTAAGGAGTGGATACAAGTTGGTCCACAGTAACAACCTCCTGTCTGGCTGTGCCAGGTGCACAGAACTGTTTCACGAGGAGTAGAACAAGTTCCTCCATTGCCCCATCTCCCTTTACAGTGCATAGGATCCGTCAGGAGTGGAAGTGGAGCCAGGCCTGGCAGCTCCTGCTGGAGACCCACCAGTGCCTGCGCAAGCTGTCTCATGCCCAGAGTGCCAGATGGAGCCGGCCCAGGGCAGGTGCCCATGACTACTGTGTTGCAGAATTCCGTTCCCTCATTCCATTTTCATATGACGAATATTTTTTAAATGGCCACGTCATTGCCTAATTTGCTGTCCCTGTGTGTTTCCCCTGGGTTCGTTCTCCCCTCCTCAGCTAGGGATGGGGTTCTAATGCCATCCCTGTGGCTGCAGGCTCACCTCCCCACAATGCGGCCAGGTGTTCCCGTATCACTGTGGGACCAAGGTTACTGTCTGCGATAAGCTCGCTGGGGAGAGGCCTCCCAGCATTCCTTCTTCTGGGGGTCTGTGTTTGGAACTGGACTCAGTCTGGCGGGAAGAGTACAGGAGCTGTGTACAGGAGGAGCAGGGTACAAATGTCTTAAATAAATAAATAAATAAATAAAGAGCGGGGATGGATTGGTGTTTGGCTTTTTCAGCTGCTGTCCCATTAGTCTCCCTGATGCATTCCTCCTTGTATTCCTGAGCTGCCCGTGGGTTGTATGACATGCCCCTGGGTTTTGTGTGTTGTTGCCCAGTGCCCTTGTGGCTAGTGGCCAGCCCTGTGCACCACGGCGAGTGCATGGGCCTGCCATTCCCCTGTCCCTCCTCCCCTGCCCTCTGGGAATTCTGCTAAGAGCAGGCAGCAGCAGCTGCAGTAGCTTCAGTTGCCCACAAACCAGGGGCGGTGGGCCCCCTAGGGAGGCAGGGGCAATGCCCCTCCTGGCCCCCCAGAACCCACTCAGGACCCGCCGGCAGAGACTTGCCTTTTAAAAAAAAACAAAAAACGGCCGCATCGGCGTTGCGGTGAATATTCGGAGCCATCTCGAAGAACCTTGTTTAGAGAGGCAGAAACCTTCTGAAGGTTTCTGCCTCTCTAAACAAGGTTCTTCAAGGTGGCTCTGAACATTCTCACTGGTTGTGTATGTGTGCGCGCACACAACCGGTGACTACTCACACACATACCCCCGAAGGCTTCCTACGGAAGCCTTCAGGGACAAAAGAGAGGTGTTCTCCCTTTATGCGGAGTGGGTGGCTAGAAGCATCGTCCACTCTGCATAAAGGGACCCTGCAATGAAAGAGTGCTGCAGGGGGCACCCTTTCATTGCAGGGGCTGGGCAGAGGGAAAGTTCATACGGGGGCACCCAATAGAGATGCCCCCGGTATGAACTAAGAGCTATGCGTGCGTCAGCAGCTCCCAACCCCCTGCACAGGCTGGGTCCCAGTCTGTGCTGGGGGCTGGGAGCTGCTGACGCGTGCACAGCTCTTAGCCTCCCCGAGTCCCTTCCTCCCTCTGAGGGAGGAAGAGACTCGGGGAGGCCTCCCTCCCTGGATGCAGATCAGCGATAGCAGTGCTGAGGAGAGAGAGAACAGGACCCGGCCCCACCATGGTTGGTGAGTTAATTGCGGGGGCCGGGGGGAGTGCAGGCACATGGGGGGAGCGGGGGGTACATGGGGCG
>QEPC01000892.1:4948434-4972234 GCA_003113815.1 Sphenodon punctatus
ATTATTTATTTTAAGCTTGATGTGCATGTAGACTGTGTTTTCTTCCATCCAATGTTAACCCTGGGAACTCCTTGCTGCTGGGTTATGCCAGTGTTTTGGGTGTTTCCCTGTGTTTTGCGTTTACAAATTATTTATTTTAAGCTTGATGCGCATGTAGACTGTGTTTTCTTCCATCCAATGTTAACCCTGGAAATTCCTTGCTGCTGGGTTATGCCATGCCACTGGCCTACCGTCCCCGTGGCTCCACCTACCATCCCCCTGGCTCCGCCTACTGTCCCCCTGGCTCCGCCTCTAGGCCTGCCGGCCTTACTGCTCCAGTGCCCCTCCAGCATCAAAACCCACCAGCCACCCCTGCCACAAACTGCCATGTTTTCACGTTGTGTGTGTGTGTGTGTGGGGGGGGGGGCGTGTTGATATGGGAGCTGGGTGGTTCTTCACCCGGCTGGTGGTATGGCTGTCTGTTTGAACTGTGATCACGACTGGTGGGTGGGTGCCATGGATTTCCTGGGAGTCAGCTGTTTGAATCCCGCCCACCCTCACTGCATGTGTATGGGCACTCTGTGACTGATCCACTCAGCAGACACAGACCTGCCCCCCAGCTGTGCTAGTTTAAAAACGGCCTCTATTGCTGAAGCTACTCCACCATTTAAGCTACTTTTTGAAATTGGAGCTTAAATTGCCTAAGCATTTTTGAAAACCTAACCCTTAACTTCTCTCTGCCTCAGTTCCCCTCATGTAAATGGTGCCAATAATACTTTCTATATCACTGTCGTACCGTGAGGATGAACATTCCGTAATGATTGTGAAGTGCTATGATAGTTCTATACCAAGGGGCACACTGGAATTTAGATACTGGCAGGTGACTATCCATTTCTTTCTATACATATTTTAGAGCCAGATCCTGCCCTCAGTCTGCATACTCTTCTCATGAAAATTGAAGGGGATTATGTACAGGCTTAGAGGGAATTTAGACAATTACACATGTCCAATTATGCTCTAGATTTGTAATCTGTTATTTTAAAAAGTGCTGATCTTGTAAATTTGTGTGTTTCTGTTGTCAAAGCCAAAGGTATTTCCAGTTGATTACTTTGTAAATACGCTTTTAGAAAATCATTATGCAGTTAATGTTGGACATGAAGGAAAGAATCTGCACAATTCCCTATATAATTAAAAAAGAAAACTGATTGACTGTGGGATCAAATATGGGACCAGTAATTTAAATGGTGTGAATAATCTTTCAGATGTGTAGGTACTGCTATGTAATGCCCAGGGTGTAGCTATAAGAGGGGCAGGTGGGGGAGCTATGCCAGGGAGGCACATAAGCCTGGGAGCTCACAAGTCCTGGCATCCCTTGGCATCAGGAAGGGAAGGGAGGAGGCCCCACTCCATCTTCTGCACCAGGGCCCGTTCTGACCAAGCTAGGCCTCTGCAAAGTCTTAATCCTCTAAACGTCTCCATTTCTGTACTACTGCCATGCCATCCATCCAAGGCCTCCAAAGGCCTGTGTAAGCAATAATCAATCAAACTAAGTTGGTTTATCATCATTTTATCCATGGCAAAATGGAGGCATAGTGAGGTCTGATGATGGTGGCTGGTTCTGTAGCACAGAAAGAAGGAGCATGAAGAATAGACTGGAGAGCAAAAAAGAGTGAGGTAGGATTCCCGGTTTCCAGGAGAATGTTGAAAGGTAGGTAACTAAAAACAAACTTTTATACTTGTTTCCATCCTGCATGACGAGGATAGAGGTATACCTTTCTAAGGGTGTTTTTAGCACCTCCCCACTGTGGCAGGGCTGATTGGTGCCCTATGCAGCCCTGCAACATGCGTGATGGGTGGAGAGGCACTTGTCTAAAAACACCCTAAGAGTGTATAGGTGGGGAAAGGACTATGGCTGTTTTTACCACCCACCGCTGTGTGTTCCAGCGGGTGTGCAGTGGGGGGGGGGGGGGGGGGGGGGGGGGGGCGTCCATGCAAACGGGCCGGCAGTGGGGACGGGGATGAGTGTGTGCTGGGTGTGCGCCCATGAAAATACCACAGGCGGCGGGTGTTTGTGCGTGCGCCCTCCCGGCGCACACCTATCACCACCCACGGGACCATCCGGAAAACCAGAGGAGACCCCATGGGTGGAAGTAGGTGTGTCTCCATGTAAAAGGACACCCACCCACCTCCACCCACCACATGAGCCCCCCCAGACCCCCTCCCCCCCATCTGTGTAAAAACAGCCTATGTCGTTATAGGTGGATTTAAGTTTGGAAAGTTAGGATTTAGGATGACTGCCTTATCAGCCATTTAATTTTTTTTGGGGGTGGGGGCGGGATTGGAACTAATTGGGGGAGGAGATCCCCTAGAGAGAAAACTCTTCAATTTGGAACAGAATTTCAAAGTTGATGGCTTCTTGCAGAAGCGAGGAGATGTATTTACTTGCTGAATTGGGTACCACGGATTCTCATACTCAGGGCCCACTCTACTATGCAAATGGAGATCTAAAACAGTAAAATAGTAAGTTCCAAAAAATGTAAAGTATCCATTAGGATCGAAATGCTTTTAGTTTGTCATGGTCAGTAAAATCTTGAACTCTAGAAAAACTTTCTGAGTATCTGGCCAGGATGCACAGAGAGGGAATTTCTAAAATGACCAATTCTCTATTCCTTCCCTAATTTGTCTACAGAAAAAATGTACCTTTTAAAAAATATGTATATATGCCTTCATTATATTTGAGTGATGGGAGACTGCCATAAAGTCACCCCCTTGGGAGAGGATGTGTGTATGTGTTCAGCCTGAAAGATGGTGAGTTATTAAATGTCTAGGCAGGGTAAAGCTCAGAGGACTCAGAGTCTGAGTCAGAAAAAGTGTCTACAAAAGAACACTAATCTGTTGAACAGCATGATGAAGTCAAGGCCTCAGAAACCCAAATGGTTATGAAAAGCAATTATAAAATGATGCCTGTTAAATTCAGTGGCACATAACAGTATGCCTCTAATTAGCCTTTGTATTAAAATTAAGTCTTATCATTACAATGAAATGTGGAGGACAGCATATAGCACTGACCTTTGTATTGGAATTTTTAACAGGTTTCTTTCTAGGCTTTTACTTTCCTAGAAAATGACTAATAAAAGGTCTGGCATATTAATCCTGTGATGTTTTTTATAATCAGCATAAAAGAAACAAGTCCCAGATTTTTAAAAAGCTACAATTAAGAAATACATTTTTGAAATGTTTCTCACCTCTCTTTGTTGGGTTTCATGTTGATGTCACCAAAAACGGTAACGTCAGAAAATTTTATTCTAAATTTGCTTAAAAGTGAAGCCATCCTGAAAACAAAAAGGGAAAACACTTCAACCGGGTATTTTAAGTATCGTGAATCAAAGAGTGCTCATAATGGAGTTAAGACATCAAAAGCAATTTTAACATTAACTACACGACAAGCTAATTTATCTGAAATGCTTTAGTTAGTGATTCTGTTTTCAATTACAGAATATGATGGATAAGGTAGGTATAAACCAACTGCTTTAGCTGAAGATCAAATGGGAGTTGCATAATGATACAGAAAACAAAAAGAGCAGACAGAGAAAATATGTTTACATTTAGCGAAAACATCATTGCTACTGTGATCAGTTTTTTAACAATTAAATTTTGACGGAGAAGTCATTCAAAGGTGTGCAGAACAAAGTCATCTCCTCTAGTCCATAGCATAGGGTGTACTTGCTAACGGGAATTCCATGCATTGAAAAGAGCAGCACCTCAAATGCAAACTGTTGGTGAGAATTTGGCCAATAGGTTTTCCATGTAGCACATGAACATCTGTTTTGTATCTGGACACTTGCATGGCACTGTCAGTGGGACTCAGCAATGGGGAAGTCTCTTCCGGTGCACCCACCTGCTCTCCCAGGCACTTGCCCAGGCTCTGTCCACAGAAAGGTTCTATCGAGGAATAAATGCCCATCAGGATAGTATGTGGACTTTCGGCCCCTACTGAGGCCTAGTCCCTATCATCATAGGGCGATGGTGTGGAGAGAAGCCTTGGGTTTCGCTCACGCTCGCAACACTCGCAACCCACTCTGGGACCGGGGTACGGGAGGTCCATGAGACAGGTGGGGAATCGCAGGGAAGGGGGCCCAGGGAGAAAGGAGGTCGGGAGGAAGGACTTGCGTTCAGGGGTGACAGGGAAAGGCAGACGCCCCGAGGAGGGGGAACAAGGGGTTAACACTTGGCTCTGACACTCTCCTAACGTGCAGCACTCCCACACTCACAGGGATGGGGCGATACAGGGGTTCCAACACACACACGTCTAAGTAACAGGGACACAATGCAAACACAATTCAATACACTTAGCTCTCAAGTTCGGCCGGTTTCCACGCTTCAGTCACCAGCACCGAGTGGCTGTCGGTGCTGGGTGTTATAGTCAAGGCCCCGCCCCCTGTGTGTGCCCGCAACCATACGGAGCGACACACCAAGGGTGTGGCCACTCCCTCCACAGCTGGGGGCCCGGCGCAGATCCTTGTCTGTGCCGGTAGGTCCGGTGGGGGCTGCGGTGGCAAGGGAGATGTACCCAATGCTGCTGCAGAGGGCAGGCCTGCCAAGGCAGCCCTGGAATGGACAGGCAAGGGGAGGCCACGCCGGGGTGGGCGGCCTCGTTGACGGGGCACCTGACAGGCACTCTCTCTAGTATCTAAGTGCCTTCCACATATTTAAGATCAGAAATAACAATGTATTTTGATTTTTTCCATCTCAATCTCTAGGAGAAATAGCTTAATTGGATAGACATTTTTTTATTTGTGGGTGTGATATGGTCATTGCATTAATGTCTGAAAGTGGCTGGTTTTCTGCCAGTACTAGTCAGGGAGTCAGCCATTTGTCTGCTCCTTGCTCTATTTCTAGCAACAAATTTTGGAAGTGAAGTGGATCTAAGAGTCCCCAGAGACAGATCATGGTGGTGATTTCTTCTTGCCTTGGTACAGGTAGAGCTTATTTTAAACCAGTGGAGGAAACGGTTCTACAGACAAAAGGTGTGAGAGGGGGGCAAAAACAGACATGCAGCTGATGGGGCCACCCCAGGCTGGAAAATGCCAGGTGACATGGCCCGGGTCAGGCTAGGGCACTGAACTAACATGCCCGCAGCTGGGAAGCCATCCCACCGGCTGCACAGTCTGTGTAGGGCAGGAAACACAAGAAATGTGTGCACGGGCGGCTCTGCCTGCACTGTGCTGCCGGCGCCCCACCCGCTGCCATGACCGGCAGCTAATGAGGCAACGCCATGGCTGCTGGCCATGGCAGCCCCCGGTGGGTATGCCGCAGCTGCACAAAGGTGCTCAGCTGTTTTGGCCTGGTCGGGCAGGCCTTAGCCCAGGCTATGACCTTGGAGATATTCCAAAGTCACAGCCCAGCCTAGCCAGGGACCCAGTGCAGGTCCCTGGCTAACATGGCCCCAGGCAGAAGTGGCCCAACATCTGACGTCACCAAAACAGATGTGTCGGTGGCTCACAGGCCAAATCGGGCCACCATCATGTCTGTTTTTACTCTGAGATGCCAGGCCAGGAGAGATGGCCAAGTGTAAGTGTAATACAATTACACAAAAGTGTAATACAATTTACTGGGGACCGTCCTGTCCCCAGTAAATCCATCCTTTCCATGACCCTCTCATGATTCTTTTTAAAAAACATTACAAAATTTTAGGCACCGGGAAACGCTTAAAATATCAACATGTGATAAAACTGCAAGATTTGGCATCATGGAATCCTTAACAGCAGAGTCTGGCTTTGGCCTATTGTGCCACTGTGCTCTGTTACGCAATTGCCCAGTCTCATTCCAAATTGCCTGTGTTTCCACAAGGAATGGATTGATGCCTGTTCCTAGCTTCTGAAAGTGCTCTGGAAGGAAGGGTGCTATGTAAATCATGATGATAATGAGCTGCTTACCTTAGCAGCGTCAATTTGTGCATGGATAGAAAGCAGTCTATGGTGCAGATGTCTAGACAGTTTTAAAAGCGAAGTGAAATGATTTTGAGCACAGTTCTTAAGGGTTTTCTTCTCTTCATCATATTTTTGTGGTTTGTCTACCTATAGCAACTAGGATGAGGAAATTACCCATGCATTTTCATTTGTTAACTAGACAAAATCATGTAAGCCCTGTAAAAACACAATGACTTTCTTATTACAAGCACAGGAGTGTTATTCTTTGAGAAGTGAATATGCTGGTCTTGGTGAGGCATTATGGACAGGATAAATGGGGTGTGATCATCCCATTGTAATAATCAGCTGATATAGATAGTAATTGGGCCTTCAGATCCTTCTCAAGTGCCAGCTAATTTATTATTGTCCTGAGAGTGCAATTCCAAGTCCATAGTGAAATTCCTGTAGACTTCAATGGAATCAGGATTGCACCCTGAGTAAAGCAAGTTGGAAAATGCTCGAATTCTTCTCCATTAGAGCTCTCTATACATATAAATAAACTTTGTAGACAATCAAAACCTTTTAATATGGAGGGAAGGAAATGAAGTATATTTACGCTAGCTTCTCTTCTTCTATGCGGTTGATTTTTCCTCCTGTAAAGATCCTTAATTTACAATCCTTCCACTTTTTCCTGAGAGTCAGAATATAGGGAATTAGCAGTGTTAAACCTGGATAAACACACAAAATCATAAGGGGACAAAATGAGTATGTTGCACAGTACATTATAATAAAAATAAAACTTCATCTTTTATTTAGTACTGACAGATGCAAATTCCTCTCAATATTTATCATATAAAGAAGAGAATGCTTAAATTATGTATTTATCGTTTGTGTATAAACCCTCAAGTATTTCTTTATATTTGGCAACAGGAATTTCCCTCCCTGTGGTGTTCATTTGAAACTCTTACCTCCATCATCAAACAGCCACCAAACATCAATTGTGCCTTTCCCTTGTTTCCTTTTAAACTGAGTGCTGGCTTCTAGCAGTCTCTGATTGAATTCACCCACATGCATCGACTGGATTGTATTAATGCTGCTGTCTGAAATAGGAGAGTAAAAAGTAGTGTCCTCTTTTCCTTTTGAGATTTAAAGCAAAGTAACTTTCCAAGAACAGAGTGAAAAAAGCATTATGAGCGCACTTTTCTTCTTTAAGTTTCCTTTTTAAGAACTGAATTCCTTTGGATGAAATTATTAAACATTCTACAGGAAATCAAAAAACGTCTAATAAAGTTTGTCTAATTTCAGGTGTTTTATATTTTGTATTATGAACAAAAGTCATTAACTAGTTTTCAATTACTTGCTTTCAGCTCCTGGTATAAAACAGTCCAATTTGCAGAATCTTCACCATTAATTACTATCATGATAAACAACTGAAATGTTTAAGGCCTTATTCCTGAAAATGCTTATATATAGGTTTTACCTCACTCTCATGAGAATTTCTATTGACTTTATCGGCCTTCTTGAGTATCTTGTAATCTTTGGGGGCATACTTTTTAAATAGCACATTAGAAGTATATGGACTGTTTTGGTAACGTGACTTTGCAAACACTAACAGCACAAACCATCTTCTGAACCTAATGATTCAGATGTTATTCAGTAGATAGAGATTTGGAAGATGATGATAGATATTCAGAAGATGATTCTGAAGCTATTCAGTAGACATCAGAGAGGATTGCAGTGCCTGGGTAAAGTTTCCCAATAGGGGTGTGGGAATGATGGAATAGCCCAGGTGCAAGAAATAGATTCCCCCCTCCCACCCCATCACTATCCTCTCCCCTGTCCCACCTCCCTTCTTCTTCCTCCCAGAACCCTTATTGCAGAAAACTGTCCTCCGCGCCAACCACCTCCAATCCGGTGAGTCCAGTGCTCTGAATCCAGAGACACTCCTGACACTGTGGCAACTCTACCTTGCTCCACTTGCTGTGTCTGAGCCCTGGAGGATGTGGCTGCTCTTCCTGCCTTGTGCCGCTGCCACCAGTTCTGGGTGGGTCTCACACGCACCGCGTGCTGCAGCTTAGTTTCTGACTGGCTGCACCACAATCAGACAGGATTTGTGCTTCCCCTCAGCTTGGGCCCCAGGACAAATGTCCCTCCTGTCCCTAGATAGCTATGCCTATTTCTCACTGTTTGCAAAATCCAGCCATTAACACGTCAAGTTAACACTTCTATAAATGCAAGTAGGTTATCCATGCTATGTGATGAGAGAAGGATGTCACAGTTCCTAAGGGAGGGAGAATTCCACTTTCCCACCTGCCCCTCATTTGAATTTTTTCATTAGTTTTTCAACAAAGTGGATGCTCATTGAAACATGGTTATAGTTTGGGAGAATTTTTAGAAATATTACATTTTAAAAAGTAACTTGTTCCCATCATCTTTTATTTTATGATTGATCACACTATTCTATTGCAAAATATAGAATATTCCATAAGTTACATTATGGAACAAGGTAAATGGAGATAAGAACAATGAATTAAATATAGAGATACAGCTGAGTAATTGACAGGCCTCAGTTGAGTCACACGTGTAACTCCCCATAAGAACATTGTATTAATTCAAAACGTTGAAATACTGACTTGACTATTCCTAAAATGTACATTTTTCCTATACTGTAATTATCATTGCCATGTAGAACTATGCCATCCTTTGAAGCCTGTGTCTTTATTACCATTTCTGTTTCAATTAATACAAATGGACTGTGTCAAAGCAATATTTAAAATGTAGCAGGCACGGCAGGCTTCTTCAGAGGTTCTACTCTGATGTATTAAGTTCAGAAGAAACTATTATGCAGTTGTCCAGCATTCCCAGAGTTTTGAAAAGATAAATCTAAAACACATATCTGCTTTCTGGTATAACTCTAGTCTCTGTTATGGGGGCCATAGTAACTCTAGGGAGGACAGGGAAGGGATTGGCCATTGGGACCTGTTGGGGACTTCTCCCAAGCAACCAAGATTGGCCACTGTCAGAGACAGGATGCTGGTCTCGAGGGACCATTGGTCTGACCCAGGATGGCACGACTTATGTTCTTATAGCTGATTCATAAACAAGTGGAAAGACATGAATATTTAGTGTCATATATGTGTTTCCATATTTCTGTTCAAAAAGAAAGTTAATGAAAACTGAAGAGTATGAGAATGGTGTGTATTTTTTATCTGCCTTCCTGGGCTAAACAGTACGAGAGTTCTGTAATTAGAACTTGAATGGAAATTTTTGAAGCTTCTTCTATAAAAGTTAAATCTATTCTAGCTTACAAAATCAGATCAGAGCTTCCAAGCAGAGTTGAGTTTGTTTCCTGCTTTGAGTCAATGGGCTTTTCTTGATATCAATGCGAGAAGTGTACAGACAAGAGGGTGCAGCAATACAAGATGCCTTGGACAGGCTACCACACCTTGGACAGCCAGACCACGCAGTGCAGTGCATCATGTGGCTGGCGTTTCCCCAACTGCATGGCAGGGCGAGCAGCTGGCTGCTACACAATGCAACCTTGTTGCCTAGCAGCCCTTCCAAAATGGGGTAAGGCCGCCCAAGGTATGGTAGCCTGTGTGCCCAGGTCCCTTCTCTCCACACCACATGGCGAGCTCCGTGGTGGGTCTTTGGGCAGCGGGCACGTTTGCCCATTGCACATGGCCATGTCATGGCCAGGGGAGGGAGTTGGGGCAGGTCCGGGCACCTGTTGTGGCTGGCACCTTGGCCTGCCCTACCATGACGGGAGAACTGACAGCAGTCCGCCTGCCTGCCTGCCATCCCATGGGAGGGCCGACCATCTGCCCAGCTCCCCATGCTGGGCCCACAGTGTGGCGGGCCTGGCGGCTCTGCTTGCCCACCATGGGGCTGTGCTGGGATTGAGCCCTCTGCAGCTCTTGTGGCTGCACCCGTGGTCTAGGTAGCTGTAAATAATATTGTGAATGCAAAGTAGAGATTTCATTATATATTAAGAGAATATGATTGAATCATGAAATTTGTTTAATTGTTATAGTATAGATCCTATGGATTAAATTACAACCCAGTTACATTTTAATACTGTGGATTTTACACTTGAATTTACAGAACCCGATTAATTTAAATAGCGCTCTGCTAGTACAACTTCATTTAGGTGCTCAACGTTGGCCTATAAGGCTTCCATTCCTTGTTGATTGTCTCATAACATTTTGCAATTCTTGCTTCCAGTGCTTATGCAGACAACTCTTTGTTCCTCCATTCTGACAGCGTACTGAACACATCTATAGCATTTTAGTACTTTAAAAAAGAGAATTTAATTGCACCCTAAATTTTGTGTTCAACTTAATGTTTTGATAAAACTACAGGAAAATAACACTCCTGGAAAAATAAACATTTACCTAGTTCTGTTCAGCCAAACAAACCAATTAACTATTTATTTTTTAAAATTCCACTCTTGTCATCTGACAGCCGACAATTTTTTCTACCAGCAGAGGTCACTATATACCTCATTAAATACTCATCGTAACTTGAGTTATACATGTATTTATTATATACAGGGGAAATGTAGTGCTAAAATCTGAGCCCTAGTATTCTTGTGCTCCACTGGCACATTTCTTTAATGTGTTCAGTCTGAGTTAAAGTGCAACTCAAGTCAATGGGACTCTATTGCTTTTGCTTTCAAACGAAGGCACAGTTATGTATTGCTGAACTCCATTAAACCCTGTTTTGTTCATTGTCATTTCAAAGCTTACCTTTTTTGGATTCGTACTTTGTAACAGTAAGCTTTCTGTCTTTGCTAAAGAATCCGCGAATACCACGATTCCCTGCTCCAAATTCATTATCTTTAATGGTGGCTTCTAGTGCCTGTCTTTCCTGCTCCAGCTTCTCCAGTTCCTCTGTTAAATGAAAGTGACACTGGTAATGGTAACACAATCATTTATGCTTTAAATTGCCAGGAACAACAACACCAGGACATAATTAATTACTGGTATGGGTGGGGGAGGTTGTATGCAAAGATATAATATTGAAATAATGGCGGCTCGTATGCTAAATGCATATTCTCTGTAAGACACAAGGTGGTTCTAGGTTAGAGGGTGACAGGTGCCCCCATGTTGGTGTTGCTGTTGCTGTGAGGGCAGGTCTTAGACTTTGTGGAGCCCAGGGTGAGGCTAAAACATGGAACACACACACACCCGCCCGATATCTCACCCCATGGCTCTGCCCCTCTTCAGGACCCTAGAGGTGGTCGTGTTTGGGGCCCCACTGTGAGATGCTGCAGAAACATGAAGCAGTAAATGTTCCTGCTCCATGGAGTTTACAATCTCACCAGTACTCTCATTGCATTAATGAGGCCCTCCCTGCGTCTTGCTTTTATTAACCATCAGACACCTCAATAATGCAGTGCTTAATAATAAAATCATATTTTGTGTTCCTTTTTCTTCATGAATATAAACAAACATAGGTCTTAATTAGTTGCTGTTTTCCAGAGCAGGGATCAGAGTCAGAGAGTAAATGAGGGGGCCACCTCAAAGTGTATTCAGCCCCAGCTTTCCTCATACAATCCACCAGCTCATTCAGCCCCTTCACCAAGCATTGTGCTTTTATTTACACACTAGGCTCGTCTCAGGCAGTGGGGCAGCTACCATGGAGTGAGAGGGGTGGGGACTCTTTGCAAGTGCTTGAGTGCCACTAGGAAATTTTCATAGTAGGCGGGGAAAGGAGCAGGAGTGGAGACAGCACTCTACCCCCACCCACTCTGACAATATTATTGTGGTGCTCAATCAGCTTCAAAGGGCCCCACCAGGAAGGAAGCTTCAGGATGGAGTGGTGGAGCCTGCAGGGGGCTCTCGCTCCAACAAGACAAGCCCTGCTCTCCACCCTGGCTGTCTGCCCCCTTGCTCTTATGGGGACCATAACTTGGAGCTAAGCCTGGGCCCCACACAACCGTGCTACACTCCCTGATTTTAGATCTTTCTTCCTTCCCTTGCCTGGGTCTTTGGCCTGGGCTTCCTAGACAGTCAGCACCTGGTCTCCCTAATGGAAGAGGTTTTCCCACCAGAGGCAAGTGCCCAGCTTTGAACCACCCCTTCAACTTGAGAATTTTTTTAAGCGGACTCCAGCTTATTTTTCTGATGTCTGATCCTGAGCCCCCAGGGTGTTATGTCCCTTCCTGGTGGTAGTCCACGCTATGTGATCCAGACTCAGCCTAATAAAGTCATTTCCCCCAATTGACTAGCAGCTTCCTCACTCTGCTTCCAGCTGAGGTAATTAGCCACAGATGTTCACAGAGATGATGACCCAGCTCCCAAAAGGGCTGTGGTGGCACAGTAGAGGGTGCTATATGCCTGAGCCACCAACCTCACTGCACCGGGGTTCCCAGCTCTGACCATGGGGTCCCAACAGGGGAGAGAATCTAGCTGGTTCCCCACCTGCTGGAACACCCCGCCCCCCCCAAAAAACACCTTGAGTCTTGCTGCCACCACCCTGATTGCAATTGGGGGGGGAGTATGCGCAGTCCAGGTTACACGAACCATCTTATTCTGTCCCATACTCTTGGTCTGACCCTGTAAATACTTGTAGGGATCTGTTACAGATTAACTGAGAGAGAGAGAGATTAAGTGGCTTTCCCATGATCATACAGTCTTCACTTCCTACATGCCTATTCCAGAGTCCATTGAAGTCTGTCAGTCAGTCAGTCTCCAGTTAAAGACCATGTTTTCCTCTTAGGTTAAGATTCTCATCAATATATAAGCACTTATTTGCATTATGGTATCCAGGGGAAGCATTTCAGTAGCTTACCTTTTGTGCCCTTTGAAACATTCTTTGCAGAAAGCAATTTAGCTAAAGAATTCTGCATATGCAATAATAAAAAAATATCCCACCTCCCTTAGAGAAAAGAGGCTTATTCCCTAAAGGAAGTGGCATTCATTGCTAAGGAATTTATTACACCAAAACATTAATATGATGTAAATACTGGTCCGGTGTAAGCTTTTTTTCATAGGGAACAGTGCTTTGCATTAGACTCGCACATGATACCAAAGTAATCTTCTTTGGCTGGTAAATTCCCTGTCTAGATACAAAAAAATCATGCACAACCATTAGCCTTTATTAGCTCTGCTGGCATTTGGAATTGCTATCATTTCCTTTAAATTAGATACCAGTATGACAGCATGGTGCCTGTGTTTATTAGGATATGTGAACCACTAGCACACACTCACTCAAATCTAAAGATTTGGCTGCTCTTTTAAACAGAATGCTGTAACGTAATTTAACAGAACACAATGTTTCTTTGCCAACTTCTTTCCCTAATATGTCTGTATCACAACTATAATCAGTGTTGAAGCAGTCCAGAATATTGTGGGGGGACTTTAAGGTCAGTTGTAATTTCTTGTTGCTCTTTGTCCGTTTCTGTTTCTTAGCACTTGGAACATTTACGATAATGGTGCCTGGTTGGTATTCATTATTATTGCATTGTAGTGTACACCTCTGCAGAAAGGTTTAAAATATCGGTCATTTCCTGACTACTTCCTTTAAATAGTAATAAAAGCGACTGGAGATTCTCCTTAAGATATCAACTAGGAAGGCAGGACATGGGTTTGAATGTTGCTTTTGTTCTCCATAATACAGGGCTAGCCTTAGAAATTGCGGGGCCCTGGGCAAACACAAAATGCGGGGGCCCCTCAGCTCCATGCACTTTCCACAGTCCGCCCACTTTCCCAAGGCCCCGCCCACTTCCATTTGACAATTAAGAGAACTGTCATAGAAGTTATTTTTAACTTGTCTGTACAATGTGCTCCAAAGAACATATAAATCTGGTTTAGATGAAAGGGAGCCCAGGATACAGACATGATTAAAAGGCAAAGACTCTTATTTAAAATACAGGAGGGCATGCACACAACGGATAGGGACAGATTATCCATGGCTTGAACCCTCCTTCTCTGGAGCATATTCCTATTACACTCCCAACACAGGCGTTGAAACATAGATCCAGCTGATCAAACATAAATCAAACAACTCCCACACAGTCCCAGCACCCCCCATGAAAGCAGGGACGAGGAACTGAACCTCAGGCCCAGAGCAGCCAAACACAGCTCTCAGCAAGACTTTGTCAGTGTGACCCCTTTCCAGTTCTTGGATTAAAGGGTCTCAAGCACCAAAGCACTAAAAACCCAGTTAAACATAACAAACACGAAACAACTCCCCCACGACCACAGCACCCCCAGCCCCTTCCCAAACCATCCCGCAGATGGCCCCACTCTACTCCCAAAGCCCCACAGACGCGTGTGGCAGCACAAATGAGCTCATAACAAGAAAGAGGAGGAAGAGGTATTGGCCGGGTGGCCCTTACCTCAGCTGCTGCTGGGCCTGGGTCTTCTTTCCCCCTCCAAGAGCCATGGGGGAGTGGGGGCAGCCATCAGGGGGTGAGGGGGGACAGGCATGGGAGGGGGAGCGGGGTAGAGGGAGCAACTCCCCCTCGCGCGCACACTCACCCACACACACACTCACCCTTCGCTCTTACACACCCCTCACACACATTCATTCTCTCATACACATTCATTCATTCGCTCTCACCTCTCACACACACCCCCATTCAAACTCACACACACGCTTTCACCTCTCTCTTCACTCACACACCCATTCAAGCTCACACATGCTCTCACCTCTCTCTCACACACACACCCCCATTCAAACTTACACTGTCACACACGCTTTCCTCTCTCTCTCTCTCACACACACACACACACCCACCCATTCAAGCTTACACACATGCTTTCATCTCACACACCCCTCAATCCCCATTCATACTCACACACATGCTCTCACCTCTTTCACGCACACACACCCATTCTTTCAAGCTTACACACACACTTTCATCTCTCTCACACACCCCTCAAACCCATTCATACTCTCACACATGTTCTCACCTCTCTCTCTCTCCTTCACACACACCCATTCAAGCTTACACTGTCATACACGCTTTCATCTATCTCTCCCTCACACACACACACCCATTCAGGCTTACACACACACGTTCATCTCTCTCTCACACACCCCTCAATCCCCATTTATACTCACACAGGGTATTTTTCGACATTACGAGATCATGGTCAACCATGGACAATCCCTTGTGGTGGTGGATGGTCCCGTAATGCCTGGTTGCTCGCTGGCAGATGCTCACCATGGTGAGCCATCGGCGGTGAGCAAAATAACCACGCTTTCGAGGATGGTCCGGGCACCATGCCCGAAAGCGTGGTTAATTGAACCACAGCCCAGAATCGGCAGACGGAATCAGGAGGGCGGGCTGCTGGGGGAGCGTGGGGGGGCAGGGCTGTGCAGCCACACGTTGCGCCGCGCAGCCCCGCCCCCTCCCCTGATTCCCCGCCGGAATCAGACGGCTCGTCTGTTGACGGGCCGTTCTGATTCTGGCCGGGAATCAGAAAGGTGATTCTGTGACAGGGCCAATAGGCACCCTGTCACGTCTGAAATCACCCATACTCTTGTACACACACACACACACACACTTTCATCTCTCTCTCACCCACACATGCTCTCGCCTCTCTCTCTCTTTCACACACACCCATTCAAGCTTACACACACGCTTTCATCTCTCTCACACACACCCAATCCGCATACTCACACACATGATGCTCTCACCTCTCTCTCTCTCACACACACACACACGCTGCAGTGCCTCCTCCGGTCCCATCCCCCAGCCGCTACACTAAGCAGGAGATCCTCATCCTGGCACAGGACCTGCCGCCCTCGCCGCCTGCTCTGCTCCGCCACCGGCCCACCACCTGCTCTGCTCCGCCTCCACTCTGACCTCTTCTCCACACAGCAAGCCAGCAGCAGGTAAGCAAAGCCTGCTCAGCACGCTGTGTGCCCATGGGTCCTCTCTCCCCCCCAGAAGTTGCTTTCATGCAACTTCCGGGAGAGAGAAGGAGGGGCCAGGCAGGCTGCGAGGACAGAGGAGGAGGTAGGTGGGTCTGCAGCCATGGGTGGGTGGTCTGTTCAAGGTTGACTTGGGGGTGTGTGGGTGTGTGGAGGGGCCCCGCGGTGTCGCTTCTGCCTGCCAGTGCAGTGCGGCGCCACACCAACCCAAGTCCCCCCGCCCTCTCAACTTAAAATAATAATAATAATAATAATAATTTCTATCCCCCCCCCCGTAAACCACGGGACCCCCCAAGCGTGGGGCCCTTGGCAGCCGCCCCTAGCCGCCCCACGGTAAGGCCAGCCCTGACACTATATTCTGCCAAGCAAATCATGTTAATGTTGTGTGTTTACTAGACTAGATGCTGAATGTTAGTCTAATCTAGTTTTTTGAAAACTAAGCTTGGAATTTTCCAACCCTTATTGATCTTAAAGGCAGCTTGCTATTGCCGTCTGCTAATTGTGAAGCCTATCTTAATGGGCAATTAATTTTGTTGTTTAGCTGCAGTAGAAGGTTCTGTTATCCCATCCTTCTCCCTTAGCTATATCAAATTCATTTTGGTGTAATTACCTGCAGGATGCTGTTTGACCTGCAGGGAGACATGAGAAAGGCAAAGCCTGCAGCAGGTGGCAGCAGAGAGTTGTAATACTGCTTTATGATTAACCCACATGCTGCTTTTCTTCCTAGATTTAATCCAATTCATACACAATTGGAAATAGGATGAATTAATCTCCATGGCTGGGTCAGATGTTTCCCTTTGGATGGACATATTCTGCAGTGAAAGCAAATCTTGCCTGAAATTGTGCTGTTTTTTTTCTGGTGGATGCTGCATTCATATCCCAGGGCTGGCCAGGCTCAGGGCCGGTGCTACCATTAGACAGCTCAGGCAGCCGCCTAGGGCTCCAACTTGAAGATGTGGCTCTCCTGCTCCTGATCAAGCTGCCCCACCACCAACGATAAGCTCTGCACTAGATGGGATGGGAAAGGCACTCTCTTCAACTTGCTGCCCTAGGCGACCTTGTCAATAAGCTTTGCACTGGATGGGGTGGTGGAAGAGGCACCCCCTAGGCGGATGTGCTCCACCCTGATCCAGCTTCTGCTGCCATCTCTCCTGCCCCTGATCTAACTGTTGCTGCTGCTTCTCCTGCAAGTTGAAGGAGGTGCCTCTCCTGTCCCTAATCCAGCTGCCACCACAGGTAAGCTCTGCAGCTGGATCTGGGGCCAGGAGGCAGGGGGTAGTGGGACTACCAGTCCCTCAGTGCCCAAGAAGCAGGCTGAGCATGTGTGTGTTGCACACTAGGTGTGTGCATGCAGGGGCTGTGTGCATGCTGCAAGGTGCACAGTGTGCGCACTGGTTGCGCGAGGGGCGCATGTGCAGGTGTTTGTCTAAGGCAGCAGAAATCCTTGCACTGGCCCTGGACGGACTTAAGGTGCACACAATCCATTTGATCCAGGCATCCACCTTGGGCGATTTACCAGGACCCCTTCCACTGGCTTCAGTACTCCAGAGCAGGACTCATCCTTTTGGCTCTCAGCTCTAGGACCCCTCAACAACTGGTCTTTGGGGCGAAGAGAAGAACTGCCTTTTAGAGAGAACCTTCTTCACCATACTAGAGGTACTCTCCTAGCCTGTCTTCTTCCCAAGACATTTTGTTGGGGGCTTGTCTCACTCTCCTCTCCAGAGACAATCTCAGAGGCTGCTCCCCCCCCCCCCACACACACACACTCTGTGATCTACTGAAGACTAGCTTTAATCTACCAATAGACTGAAGGTGGGTGGGCAGCTGCTACGGGATGTGCGGGCCACCGGTGGTCAGCAACACAGCTCGGACAAAGGCCTGGACATCTGTGCTAAATTGGTCTAATGTCTCCTTCCCATCTATTCAGATCCCACACAGCAAAGTCAGAAGATCAGGCCAAGAGGAGCATCCTTACCCTGGCCACCAAACAGCTGATGAGGGGTCCAGTGGAGCACCCCAAATCAGCTGTTTTGCAGCAGCTCCTCCTGGGGGTGCAATTCTGTGGCACAACAGGGGTCCGGCCGTCCCATCCCGTATGGATAGCTCCACGGCTAACCTGTGCCATGGATTGCAGGCATTGCTTGTGTAAACTGTCCTCCCCACTGACCCAAGGAGTGGTGACTGCAATGGCTCTTCCTGGGGCAGCCCGGGGAGCCACTGTCTCATTTGCTTTCACCCCCTGTGTCTCCTGCCTCTCCAAAGGATGCTTAAGAGGTAGAATCAGGAATCTTACCTGCTAGATGCAGCTCTTGGAACTCTTCCCCACTAGCCTTTGCCACTACAGCACAAATTCCTTAGCAGCCTAGCTGCCAGGGATATACATGCTCCCCTCATTCCTTGTGTTGTAATGACTACCTTTCAATCTGATAGAGTCTCCATATCTGCTGGCCAACAAGTCCCTAAGCAGGACTGCAGCATAGTGGCGTATTTGGAAACGGATGGGAATATATTCAGAATTTATTTATTTATTTGTTTATTTACAACACGTGCCCTTTCTCCATAGCACTTAAAAGTAATCAGTACATACCTTGAACCTGGAGGATTTGTGATATATCAAACCCTTGGCTGATTCGAACTATAACTACGCCGAGCTCAAAATCAAACGCATCACTGAAGACAAAACACAATAGTAAATACTTACATGTGATACTTGCAGTAATAATACTTGGATAGTTATCCAGGCACTTTGAGACTAACTCACATGAAACACTTCTCCCTGGGAGTAATAACTCTGGGCTAAATCTTCCCAGGAATAATTTACTTCAGGACAAAGCCATTTGTGTGATCTACCTAGCAGTATATTACCCACAGCAGATTGTTGCTGCATTTTGTCTCCATCTGTTATTTTTGGGACCAATGCAGCAACTGCACTCTTCCTCTAGACTACAGGGGCAATCCAACGGCCTGCGTATGCCACCCGCAGGCGTGGCGCTCAGGCCAGAACATGCGTGCTCATGCGTGCACGTGAGCAGCACAGCTCCTGGCGTCTGTGTTACATGTGTGGCATGCATACGCACGTGAGCATGCACGTTCTGGCCTGAGTGTGGTGCCTGTGGGCAGCATACACAGGCCGTTGGATTACCCCCTACATTGGGGAGGTCACACAAATAGTTACCTTGGCATTAAGTGCCGCACACTTACAGCTGTTGACCTATAAAGCCCTAAATGGCCTAGGCCCTGCATACCTGCGGGACCGCCTCACGCCCCAGGCCGTGGTGTGACCCCTGCGGTCAGCCAGGGACGCCCGACTAGAAGTCCCCCGGGTTTCTGGGGTGGCAACGATGAGGAGGGCGTTCTCAGTGGCTGCCCCCGGGCTGTGGAATTCCCTCCTGTTGCCTCAATAAAGTATGCAATTTGCTCAATAAACTTAGCATTACGTGCATAGCAAAAGGTTATTTCCCGCTGCCAAGTGCTGGCAGGTATAAACCCAGCATAGGTGGGTGAGGACATCAGGAAGCCTCCCAGAAGAAAGAAGAACCGGTGCAGCTTCTTGTTCCCATGGTTCACCGCAGCTGTGAGTCATGGCAGAGGGCGGGAAACTGGGAAGGGGAAGGAAGTTGGTGGGCAGAGCATGGTGGGGAAGAATGCCTGACTGTGTATTAGGTTTGTCACTCCACTTTGTGGGTGGGGGCTGCCCAAATGCACAGGAAATACATGCAGGGGGTTGCCCATTTATTAGGTTTTACACACTAAACATGTGAATAGGGGCTGCACAGATCGAACCTGGACTCTAGGGGGCTATCATCTCATTTGTTAACATCCTTAAATATAGAAGACATGGAGCAGATTGTACTCCTATTTCATCCAGGACTTGCTTGTGGGCGAGTGTTGGCCTGACTCCAGCTGACAAAGCTGCTTTGGTCTCAACCACATGATTTGAGCATGATGGGGCTTCCTTGTGCCCTAAGGAAGCATTCCATGGCACTTTCCATTCCCAGATACATTGGGGGTGGACTATTTTGTTCCCTGGGAAATTCAAGAGAGGAGCATGTGATCTTGTAAATGCACTGCTGAGAGAGATGGACAGCTTTCCTATCTAGCCTTGTCAGAGCACCTCAGCTGTGGAGTGGGTGAACAGATGCTCCCTGTTTTTCCAGATTAAGCATCACTTAATCAGGTGGTTGGTTGTCCCTCTAGGAACTTGAGCACACTTTCACTTGTGAACCAAGGGAGCATTTGAATCCAGATCTCCTGAGATGAAAAGCTAGTGCAATATACCAGAAGTTAATTTTTTAATATATTTCATTTCACCAAATAGAAATGTGTTATTTTTAGAAACATAAAACCATTTTCATTCCCCCCACAAAAGATGATGTGAGCCATGACTTACTGTATAACGCCCATGTAGTTTTCCACTTGTACTGCAGTAGCATCCCGCCAATCTTTCTTAAACCCCATCACCAAGGTATTGGGTCTCATCCTACCCAAACCTGAGGCCTAGCAATATTAAGAGAGACTGTGTGAGGTGCATACGCACAAACCTTTACCATAAATGAGAAGTAATGGCAAAAGATAACTGAAGTAATGTTCTGGAGATTCTTAAGATTAGATTGCATTTTGTGAATGTCCTTCATGCCTGTGCCCAAGCAGAAAGTAGAAAGATTAGCTCTAAATCATTCCAGCTGTAAATGGATTTTAGATGACAGAAATAGCTTTGCTAAATTAGCATTCATTTGCATTTCTTCTGACATGCTCTCATTAAAATGGTTCGATAACTTAAAATCAAGGAAGAGTTCATGCTGCTATTTGTGTGCTTGTCCTAACATAACAGCATCAAGTGTCTGTCTAGTTTGTCACATCCAGCCCTTCAACAAGCAGCAATGCCCCTAAAGAGACCTAACACGTAAGGGCTATAAGTGGCAGTCCTTCCCTTAAAGAATTCTTTTACTGTAGCTTAAAAATTCCCATCATCCCAGGAGGAGGCCATTCCAAGCACACTTTGGATCCCATACAGTAAGGAATTACTCAGAAAATGAAGAAATGCTGCAAACATGAGGCATTAGAGCAGGCTTCTTCCGACAAGATGTTAATAGCAGGTTTTAGGTAGAGATAGGTCTGAGTGCTGAAGACTGGATCCAAACCTCCAAGGCAGAGGTTCCTTCCCAAAGTGTAAGTCAGGACCCCAACTGGAATAACACCATCTGAAGATAGGGGGTGTAATCAAACCAACATTTGCGATAATTTGCATGTCTTTGTTGCTGTCTGGGGTCATGCGATTATATTTGGATCTCAAAATGTGGTCATATGCAAGAATTTGGAAATCACTACTCTGGGGTGATAAGATTTATTGATTTTGTTCATTTAGATTTTTAGCACGCCCTTTCCTGGAGGCTCAGGGTGGATAACAACATAATTTAAATAAATAAATAAATAAATAAATAAAGCTATAAAATCTATGAACTACCCATCAAATTATAGCACAAATCTTAACCCTGCCTGCTAAATGGCTGGCCAACTAGATAGGTCTTACATTGCCTCCAGAAGATGCTGAGGCTTTGGCAAACCTCCAGGGGAAGGGAGTTCCAGGGCTGTGGAGCAGCCATCAAGAACCCTGCTCTTTGCGCCTTTGATGTATGGATGTGATACAGTGGGCCTGATCCCATGACCCGCAGAAACCGCGCGCATCTCTGTTGACAGCACATTGTGCCATGCAGGATCTGTGGGCCATGGGACCAGCCCCAGTGATGGAACTTGAAAGACTCCGGCTGACCTTAGAGATGGCAATGGAACATAGAGGAGGAGGTGGGCTTTTAGATACATAGGGCTCAAGCCATTTAGTGTTTTATAAGTCAAAACCAGCACCTTGAATTGTGCTTGCAGCACTTTCGGAAGGCAGTGCAGACTATGGAGCACCAGTGCAATGTGTTCATGGTGGCCCACCCCCATCAAGTTTGGTTTGGTTTTGGTTTTGGTTTCGGTCTAGTTTCAGCTAATCTAATTTGATTGCTATTTATTGTAGCACAGAGCCCCAATCATAGGCCCTTTTTACACGAGATGCACCCATGCAGATCCCCTGCATGGGCATGAATGGGTGCTCCCATGTGAATGCTGCGGCGGCTATGCGTGTGCACTCCTGCAACCCACCCATCTTAATCCACCTCCACCCATTGCCCATGCACAGAGCAATTGTCCAAAACAGCAGTTACTCTGTGTGTGGAGATGGGTGTGTGTCTGCGTATGCACGCACCCATGCGCTGCCCCTGCACCAGCACGCACACTGACACACACACACACACACACCCCCTGCAGCCACAGCTCATTTAAAAAGGGCCATAGAGCGAAGCCCCATTGTGCCAGTTTATGTGCATGGAAGAAAAAGATAACACTGCCACAAAAGAGTTAACATTCTAAATAATGAATTGTCTAAATATGGGCAGGTGAGCGCAGACTGAAACAATTCACTGTATTAATAGCATTTCATTAGGATGCCAGCTCATTAAACTCTAATGCATTGCACTTCCACATTTTTATTACAAGCAAAAGGAAATGGATAAAGCCACGAGAAAATTGTCTTTGTGAGATGTACGGACACATTTTGTATTCTACAAAATTGAGCAAATAGCTTGTTTGCTAACAATTTCATACTGATTTCTCTAGGGAATCCTACTGCTAATTTGGCCACTGTCCCAGGCTGGTAAAAGCAAGGCCTTTGTATGCGGTTGTGCACTTTTCAGTGGTCATGGCATTTAAAAAGGGTTGGAAAAAGAGAAGATCCTCAGGAGATAATAGCTTTTATGAAATACCAGAAAGAGTTCCTGCTTGACTAACTGTTTTGTGCAAGAATTAAGGCAAGTTTTATAATACAAGAGCATATTCTTAAACATATTGCCAACCAATGTGCTCCTTCAGCAACCATGCTAAAATTTTAAATATTTTATGATTGGGTGGTGTTCCTGGTAAGCCAACTAAAGAATTTATGTAGGGACAGCTGGAATATGGAATAGGTTGTCTAGGGGGGTTGTGGAATCATCATCTTTGGATATATAAAAAAACCCTCTGGACAAGTGTATGTGATTCTGTAGGTCGGATGGGTGAAATGTGACCCATGCTTTTTTTTATTTGGCCCCTTTCCAGCTCCTGAATCAGTGGTGGTGGGCCTCCTAGGAAAGCAGGGGCAACGCCCCTCCTGGCCCCCTAGGATTCTCCCGGCAGGCGGCAGCTTTAAAAAATAAAATAAAAAAAAATTGGCTGCGTTGGCATCGCGGTGAATGTGCGGAGCCATCTTGAAGAACCTTGTTTAGAGAGGCAGAAACCTTCTGAAAGTTTCTGCCTCTCTAAACAAAATTCTTCGAGATGGCTCCGCACATTCTCACCGGTTGTGTGTGTGTGTGCGCACACACACAACCGGTGACTCACCCCCCCAAGGCTTCCTAAGGAAGCCTTCAGGGTGAAAAGGGAAGCATTCTCCCTTTATGCGGAGTGGGCGGCTAGAAGCACCATCCATTCCGCATAAAGTGACCCTGCAATGAAAGAGTGCCACAGGGGGCACCCTTTCATTGCAGGGGCCGGGCAGGGGGAAAGTTCATACAGGGGTGCCCAACAGAGGTGCCCCCGGTATGAACTAAGAGCTGCGCATGCATCAGCAGTTCCCAGACCCCTGCACAGGCTGGCTCCCATCCTGTGCAGAGGGCTGGGAGCTGCTGACGCGCGCACAGCTCTTAGCCTCCCCAAATCCCTTCCTCCATCCAGTACCTCCCTGGATGGATGCAGAAGCAGCAGCACTGAGGAAAGGAGCCAGAAGTCCCACCATGGTGAGTAAATTGCGTGGCCTGGGGTGGGGGGAGCGGGGGGGCACATGGTGGGAGGGGTGGCACATGGGTGGGTGAGTGTGGGCACACAGAGGGAGCAGGGGGTACATGGGGGGCGAGTCTGGGCACACGGCGGGGTACATGGGGGGCAAGTGCTGGCACACAGGGGAGGGGGTAGGTTACAGTAGGGGGGCTGGGAGCCAGGGCTCCTGGGTT
>QEPC01000892.1:4981588-5035073 GCA_003113815.1 Sphenodon punctatus
AAGGAGAGATCAGCGACAGAGCAGTTTCTAGAGAGGACAAGATCAAGAGAATGGCCATTAGTATGGGTGGGGGAGTTGGTCCAAAGGTGGAGGTTGAAGGAGGAGGCTAGGGAGAGGAAGCGAGAGACTGAGGGCTGAGATGGGTCATCAACATGAATGTTGAAGTCACCAAGGATGAGAGTGGGGATATCAACAGAGAGGAAGAAAGTGAGCCAGGACTCAAAGTCAGAAAGAAAGGAAGAGAGAGGACCAGGGGGACGGTAGATGACAGCAACACGTAGATGGAGGGGGGAGTAGAGGCGCACGGAGTGAGCCTCAAAGGTATGGAAGGAGAGAGAGGGGGGAGAAGAAATTGGTTGGAACTGACAGGATTTAGCAAGAAGGAGGGAGCATGCAACAGGAAGAAATGGTCTTCATCTTTTTAAGAGACAGCTTATTTTGTGTTGCGGAAGAGCTATATGAAAAGAAGGCTGACCTCCAAACGCAGTCTTCAGACCACTCAGTGTCAAGAGTTAAGGCTGAGGCAAATGAAGTGTGTTACCACCCTTTCATACAACACCCCACCCACTGGGGAAGGCAGCACAGACTGTGCTCCACGCTGCTTTTTCCACTGGGAGAAGAGCACATTCTATGAATGGACCCTAAAGCAGCCTTGAAGAGGGATGGTGTGCTAAGCTTTTAGCAGTCTAACCTTTCTTGCTCTGGGTCTGTGTGGGTTCCTTCCTTCCTACTGAGAGGCAGAAACAAAAGTTTCTGTTTATTGGGAGAGGGCAGAGTTGGCTGGTCTGAAGAAAGCTAGCTCCATGCTGTTCGTTCCAGTTACTAACAGGATAATACGGCTTTGTGTACATCTTGTAATATTTATTTCTTCAAATTTGATACCCTGCCCTTCCCCGAAGGCTCAGGGCAGCTTACAATATAAAAGCATACAAACATACGCAAGAATCCCTTCAAAAACCCAGCCCCTAACCCTGCCTACCGAATGCTTTTCCAAAAAAAGAAGCCTTACATCTCCTCTGGAATATGCTCAGGCTTGGACTCTGATGGACCTTCAAGGGATGGGAGCTCCACAACACCAGGGCAGCAACCGAGAACACTCCTCCGCATGCTCTCACCATACAAACACAATTGGTGGATGGTACCTCCAAGAGGGGCCTCCTGGCTGACCACAACGATTGCAATGAAGCATGATAGGACAGGCGGTCTGTCAAATATATGGGGTCCGGGCCATTTAGGAGTTGGAGTTGGTGAAAAGCACTCCTGGCCATCGCCGTGACCGGATGCTCCAGGAACAGGAAGGGATCCAGAAGCACACCAGGACTATGAACCTGAGTGACCAGAGGAGGCCATACTCCATCAATGATAGCGGAGTCTCAATCCCTCCTAAATCACAGGGCCTGCTAACTATCAGCATTTTAGACTTAAGAACATAAGAAGTGCCATACTGGGTCAGACCAATGGTCCATCAAGCCCAGCATCCTGTCTCCGGCAGTGGTCAAGCACTTTCTCTTGGGAGAAATACCCAACAGGTCACAATGGACAATCCATTCCCTGCTGTTCCAGCCCCCAATAGTAAGAGGTTACGTTCCCAAAACCTGCTTGGCTAATACCCATTAAATGATCGATCCTCCAAGAATTTATACAATCCCCTTTTAAAACTAGCTACACAACCGGCCTTGACCACTTTCTCTGGCAGTAAATTCCACAAGTTAGTTTGCGCTGAGTGAAATAAATACTCTCTCTTATTTGTTTTAAATCTGCTACCAGTTAATTTCATGGAGTGTCCCCTTGTTCTAGTACTCTTAGAGAGAGTAAATAACCGCTCCTTATCTATGTGTTCCACACCGTTCACGATTTTATACACTTCTATCATATCCTCTCTCAGTCATCTCTCCAAGCTGAGGAGCCGTAACCCATCAAGCCTCTCCTCATACGGGTGCTGTTCCATACCCTTGATAATTTTTGTTGCCCTTCTCTGTAGCTTTTCTAGTTCAGCTATGTCTTTTTTGAGATGGAGCAACCAGAACTGCACACAATACTCCAGGTACGGTTGTACCAGAGATCTATTTATTTATGTATTTATTTATTTTTAGAATTTTGCTACCCCACCCCTCCTGCCACAGGCAGCTCAGGGCAGCTTACAATTTGAAAACAAACATTAAAACAACAATTTAAAAACAACTAAAAGGAGGACAAAAAGAAAAATAACCCCTACCCAACAACCCACCCCCTCACCCATCTCTCCTGCCAAATGTCTGGCGGAACAGTCAGGTCTTACAACTTCTCTGAAAAGAGGGGAGATCCGGGTAGGGCTGATGCGGCAGCAGCTTTTACCGTGCCGCGATTCCGTTCCGCCATTTCGGAATTGCCCACGCCACACCGCGACATTTCTGCAGATATTCTGCTAATTCCGCCGGAATTCTGAAAATCGCGGAATTGCGGAAAAATCGCGGAAATTGCGGAAAACCGCTATTCCGCTATTTTGTGGCGCTGGTGGAATTGCGGAAATAGCAAAAATGTCATGTTTCCACGATTCCACTAAGTTGCGGAATTAAAAAAGCGGAACCGCGGAATGAAACCGCGGAATGAAAGCCTCTGCCATGCCATTCCACTAATTGCGGAAACACTGTTTCCGCCGGAAATAGCTACCGCTGCGATATTCCGCTACAGCCCTAGATCCGGGGCCAAATGGGCCTCCACAGGAAGGGAGTTCCAAAGCCGTGGTGTGACCACCGAGAACACCCTCCCCCACACGGCACCCCGGAAGACTCGGGGGACCTCAAGCAGGGTGCCCCCAGATGACTGCAGGGGTCGGTCCAGCACCCAGGGAGTGAGGCAGTCCCACATATAGGTAGGGCCTAGGCCATTTAGGGCTTTATAGGCCAAAACCAACACCTCGAATCGGGCCCAGAAAACCACTGGCAGCCAGTGCAGAGAGCGGAGCACTGGTGTAATATGCTCCTGGCGGCCCAGTCCTACCAGAAGACAGGCCACCGCATTCTGCACCAGCTGCAGTTTCCGAGCCGTCACCATGGGTAGCCCCACGTAGAGTGCGTTACAATAGTCCAATCTGGAGGTGATGAAAGCATGGATGGTGGTGGCCAGGTCAGAGCCTGAGACAAACGGCCGAAGCCATCACACCAGATGTAATTGGCGAAAGAAACTCTTCGCCACAGCCTCCACCTGGGCATCCAGGTGGAGCTGCGCATCGAGGAGTACCCCCAGGCTCCGTACCTGGGGTACCAATGGAGGGCAGACCCCGCCAATAATGGGGGCCACCATCTCCATTGCTTTACCCACCAACATCACCTCCATCTTGTTGGGATTCAGCCTCAGTCGGTTAGTCCTTATCCAGTCCCCTACAGCCGTCAAACATTGAGTAAGCACCGAGACTGCAGGGCCTGGGTCTGTTGAAAAAGAGAAATACAGCTGGGTGTCATCAGCATATTGATGACACTGCATGCTGAACCTCTTGATCACATCACCGAGTGGCTGCGTGTATATGTTGAACAGGAGAGGCATTACAATATTTTCAGTTTTATTCTCTATCTCTTTCCAAATGATTCCTAACATTCTGTTTCCTTTTTTGACGGCTGCTGCACACCAAGCTGAAGAGTTCAGTGTATTGTCCCACAATGACTCCAAGATTCCTTTCCTGAGTGGTAACTTGTCTGGATTCAACTTCAGTTGGCTCACTCTTATCCAGTCCCCAACAGCAGTCAGGCACTGAGTAAGCACTGAGACTGCAGGACCTGGGTCGGATGAAAAGGAGAGGTAGAGCTGGGTGCCATCAGCATACCAATGGCACCTCACTCCAAACCTCTGAATGATCTCGCCCAGAGATCTCAGATGCACATTGAATGGACAAATATGGAACCCTGTGGAACATCCCACCGGTGAGGCCCATGACACTAAGAAATAAGCACATGACACTAAGAAAATACCTTGACTCCAGCTTCTCATAGCAAATCTGTGGTGGGCCTGCAAGCATGTCCCAATTATGCCCTCCCTAAGGGAAAGGTGACCTGTGGGGGGTGGGGGTTACCTTGGTGAGGTAAGAGCCCCCGCTTCAGGCTGCCACCACTTTGGAGCTGGGAGCCCTACTGTAAGCCACTGACACAAAAACAGCCTAAGAGCTAGGGTTGCCACCTTTCAAGATTTGACCTTGAGACTTCTATAGGCCAAAATGGGAGTCTCAGGGACAAACCATGAAAGGCAGCAACCCTGTTAAGAGCAGTTGGAACATCTTCAGAGGGTTCAAGAGAGTGAGTGCCAGCACTCTATCCCTGCCCACTCTGAAAACTTTTTACCAGGGCTCAGGTGCCTTGCAAAGGACCCAGAGCCCAAGCCCCCTCATTTTGTGATAGCTATGCCCCCACCAGGGCCAGCCTTACCACAGGGAAACTGCTCTGGCCCTGCTATTTTCTCTACTTACAGAGCCCCCACAATGGCCCTCACTACCACTAGGGCAGAGTGCCGAGCCCCCACTCCCTCCCAGTGGGGCCCCAAATTCAACCACCTCCAAGGCTCCAGAGAAGATGCCCTGAGGTGTGGGTCCACCAGGGGCCCCATACTTTATCTTTGTCCTAGGTCCTACAAATTCTAAGGCCGGTCTCAGCTACTGCTTGACAGAGGGGCATGAATATATTATTTTATATATTTGTAAGGTGCCTATCAGCACACAATCCAGGCACCTAATCACATGTTGGTTTGTAAACCCAACTCTCGAATGGGGCAGTAATGCTAACAAATCCCATCAGATCACGTAGCAGCAGAAAACAGCAGTCAAGTTGTTTTAAGTAATATTTATAGCTACAATATAGCTAAAAATGCATTCCTTAGCATAACCAGCGGATAGTGTATATCGGCAGAAATAAAATCTAACACTACAGGAACGTTGGTAATAATGCCAGGCCCCAAGCAATCTTTCCGTGGGCCAACAGTGAACAAACAACAGAGGCCTCCATTCCAGCCCACACAGGTACAGTAATGAATGAATGAGAACTGCATATTTTATTTTGCATAGGCCCTTTTTACACGGATGGGGGTGGGTGGGTGTTTGGCCGAGGTGTGTGTGTGTGACGGTTTACACAGACACACACACACCTACACCCATCTCCACCCACCGGACCTCCTCCACTTTTCTGGAGGGCTCTGAGAGTGGAGATGGGTGCGCGTTGGGTGGAGGTGGGTGTTGCACAGAAGCGCACTCCCACCCATCCCACTCGGTGTTCACACGGGCAATCACCGAGTGGACACCCATCCACCCACCCACCACCAGCCATTTACATGGACACACACCCCCCGCCTCACACCCGCCCGAACACAGAGCCGGGGGGCGGGGGCGTCCATGTAGAAACGGCCATAGATAGGTCTTGTTGCTTTACCTTTATAGCCTTTTTCATTGCAAACTCATCAATAAGAACATCAATAAGAACATAAGAAGTGCCATACTGGGTCAGACCATCTAGCCCAGCATCCTGTTTCCAACAGTGGCCAATCACGGTGGCTTGGGAGAAGCACCCAAAAGGTCACAATGGGGGAATCCATTCCCTGTTGTTTCCCCCCAGCTCCCGTCATGTTCCCTGATCCTGTCTGGCTAATAGCTGCTAATGCACCTATCTTCCAGAAACTTGTCCAAACCTCTTTTAAACTCAACTATAGTACTGGCCCTTACCACAGCCTCTGGCAGTAGATTCCACAACCCAATTATATGCTGAGTGAAAAAATATTTTCTTTTATTTGTTTTAAACTTGCTACCCATGAGTTTCATGGAGTGTCCCCTAGTTCTAGTACTAGCCTCACTAGTACTAGCCTCTAATTACCTCACTAAACACAAAACAGCAAGAGGACTCGAGTATTCCTCTGCAGTGCTTAACTTGTAAAAAAATGAATTTCAGGGGCCAACCCTACCCAAGAAGCCACGATCCCCAGCCCAGAGCTTGGCAGAGCAGGGAACTGAACCCTAGTCTCCACCTAGCAACCCAATCACTGGACCACCCTGCCTCTCTACAGCTAAGTACAGAACAGGATTTCTTGTGATTTAATCTATATGACCACCAGCACAGGACGCAAGACAGGAAAGACATTAATGAAAGCGAAATAAACCATCCAGGGTTTTTCCAGCGTTTATTTTCAACCCCAAAGTGGCCAATATCAGTCTTTTCTTGATCTCGCATTTTAGGGTACACCCTCCTACTGTAACATTTCCGTGCTCTCAGTCCCCCACGTTCTAATTGCTGGAACTGAGCCCTGGAAAGCCTCTCCCCCACCTGACAATTAAGCCCTGCTTTTTGGGTGCCAAATCCCACTCTCTCTCTCCCCCCCCCCGTAACCCCTGAGAGACAAAAAGGCCCATATTCAAGCTTCAGGCACCTCCTTCCTGGTTAAAAATGCATAAAGGGCTTCTTTTCCTCTTTGTGCACTTCTAAAGATGAAAATGAAATGAAAATGAATGCTGGGAGGTGTGTGTATGCACACCGCGAAGGGTGTTTTTACGTTAGTGCTTTTTCCCAGACTTCTAAAGTCTGAGGTCGGGAAACCCCCACAGGGGGTGGCATTTAGACACTTGTTCTCTGACCGGAAGTTGCCCAGGTGCCACACAACTCCCGCACGTTTTGATACCCAGACTTGTAAAACCCCGATAGCAGAGGTCTTACAAGTCCTGGTTTCAAAACATTCAGAAGTTGTGCAGCACCGCTGTTTCCAATGGTGCCCAAGTGACTTCGTCAGGGAACAAGTGTTTAACTCTCCCTCGTGCGAGGTTTCCCAACCCTGAACTTTTGAAATCTGGAGGAAAGTGCCAATTAATTATTATTATTGTAAGCATTTATATAGCGCCAGCAATGTACCTGGCGCTTTACAGAAAATAAGATAGACACAGTCCCTGCCCAAGAGCTCATGTTGCCCTGGATTAGGGCTGAAATGGGTACTTAATTTAGTACCTGCATTTTGGGGTTCCACGTTGGATACCGATTAGGTACCCGGATAAGGGTAAAAATGCCCCAAGTGTGTGAGGGGGTGGAAATTATTTGTTGTGGGGTGCAGCTTACTGGTTGAGGGGGTGGGGCTTGTCCCTCTGGCCACTGGAAATGTTGGGAGATATGCTCCAAAGTGGGGGTTGGTCTTGCAATGAATACAGGGGAGTTTCCCTCCTTCCCACCTATCACTGACTGACAGGCAGTGCTGCACTCTGCCCACACCATAAGCCCCTGGCAGGAAGTGAGGGTGGGTGGGTGAAGTGTTTCGCACAGGTAGAAGGAGCTTTTGTGGGCAGGTCCTGGTCTGAATGAGATGTCCACCCTGTCCAGTGGGTGGATTGACCGGCCCTGCGCCCTTCACTGAAAATTAGTTCCCTATTCCCTCTTCCTAAGATCTCTGATCTGGGCTCTTCTAAGCACCCTCGAGAACCAGTCCATTGTTCAGAATTATGCTTCTGTTTCAACGCTACTTCCTGGCTCAAGAAAGCCTCATGGAATCAAGACACAACGTGGATACAAATACACTCATTGAGATCAGATGATATAAGTAATTCATACCTCCACAATTTAGCTTGCATTGTTTTCCCATGGGCTCCATGGATCATCAAGCCCTGGTAAATTGTGTCCATTGCTCCACTCACTTTACGTAGGGTCTACATTCTCAACCTAAGGGGTGGGTCCCCAGGGGGACATGGAAAGCATTCTTGGAGGGGAAGCCCAGCCCAGCTGTCGAACACCTAGCTCCATCCCCTGACTGAGTTAGGGAGACACTCCAAAATAATGGGGTGGCTAAGGTGAAGGAGAGTCAGAGAACAAAGGGACGGGGAGAAAGGGGAAGCAACAGGAGGGTGGGAAGGAAGTGAGAGAGGCAGAGACGGAGTACGGTGTGTGAGGGAGTAAGGTTGTGTGTGTGTGCGCACAAGAGGAGAAGGAGCCTCAACTGCCACAGACAAGCAGAAAGCATCTCAACTACACTTTGACTCTTCTACATCACAGCAGCATTTATTTAATGTCTCCTAAACTATCTCTAGCGGAAGAGTGTCTCTAGAGTTGGCTGCCTTTTACACGGGTGTCTCTATACCCTTTCTTTTTAGCTTGTTTTATTAGTTTATGTTTCTTCCATTCGAAGTTTGCCCTAATGTTTAAACTTTCCCTGTTGTACTACTATTATTCTGATCATTTATTGTGGTGGTGCTTAAATGCCTTAGTCACATGGATCATAAACCCACTGTTATTGGCTCTGGCCTACTTTAAAGAATCTCAGATTGCTAGCTTTAGTGCATTCTTTCCTGTTCTATCTAACATAGTAACAGAATGTTCGGGTAGCCTCTTTCTTCAGAGGATCTCAAGGCGACTCACAGTAATAGTGTTCAACCTTTGTAGCTTTGAAGACGTGAAAGCTTATAGAGACAAGGGTGTAGCTAATAGCTATGGAGCAGGCCAAGTAGCTGCAGCTGGGCCCATGAGCTTGGAGGACCCCTACTCAGTGCAGCAGTGTCTACCACTGGGAGGTGAAGCAAGAGGGCCCATTCCATCTTCTGCCCCAGGACTCATTCAAGCCTAGCCAGCCACACCTCTGCACAGAGAGGTGAATTGATTGCTTCTCACTGGTTCAGTCCACCCTGTAAAGCCACTTAGTGGCGCCATTTAATTGCTTCCCTGAGTCAGGCACAGAGGCTCAGAAAGTTTGAGGAATGGACGTTATCTAGAGTACATTTAATTGAAGCTTACTGTACAAGCTTAGCATTAAAAAGGGCAAAGCCTCTTTCCCAGGCGCCCTGCATCTGTTAGCAGCATGTTCCTACCTCACCATGGATGCAAAGAGGACTGTTGGTCTTTTCCCAGACTCTGGTTCTCTTCCTGTATCTCCTTCTCTCTGCTACATGCTAGCTTTTTTCTCTAGTCAACAGTAATTAACTTCCTTGATGAGTTGGCTCAGGCCCCTCCTCTTCCATACCTGGATGCTGACCCCGTGCAGCCAGAGACAGTACCTCGGCTGGCTTTTAAAGCAGAGCAGGGCTCAACTTTTGTCTTTGGAAATCTACCCTGTAGCAAGATTTATGGCAAATGCATTAACAGTGCAACCCTCTCTCTTCTCTGCACTGCCCCCCTCACTGCTTAGCACCAATACAAGTACCACACATCATATAGGAGAGTACAACAGAGCTTTGCATCCATAGGCTCTTTTCACATGGGCTGCGGTGTGGGGGGTTGGTGTGTGCCACCATCTGGGTGCGCTGGGTGGGCAGGACGTTCTGACGGGCGCACACTGACCTCACCCCACCGCCACCCATCACCCACGCATGGAGGCACCTCCATTTTATCCAGTACCTCCATGGGGGAGGGGGGATGGGTGTGCATGCGTGTGTGCACAGTCCCAACGAGATGTACTCATGCATGAACACCCAGATTTCTGGGTGTTCATTAGGGATGGGATGCCGGGGAATATACCGGATACTGCATTTACCGGTATCAGAACTCCCCGGTATCGGATTTACTGGTATCAGCATACCGGATTTTTAACATTGGCATTTTAACAATGTTAAAAACTTGGTATGCCGATACCAGTAAATATCGAATTATCGGACTAATCGATACACATGATTATCGGGTGTTTCGGATTTATCCGATACCGATTTTCCCACCCCTAGTGTTCATGCATGGGAGCTGCCTGTGTGAAAAGGGCCCTAGAGAATTTTGCCTTTTGGTTATGAACACGCATCTTACCGTATATACTTCGCAGCAGATGCAGAGTCCATTGTTTTTTGTGAATGAATGTGTGATGTCTAACAAAGCCGGCCTTGTCATGGGCCCTCCTGTTAACACTATGCACTGAGGCCTGTGGTGGGGGAAAAAGATAACATTTAATTTGCTAATATATTTATCCAGATTGAGCCATTCGGTACTTCCTTTTAGACCTTACCTGAAGTTTTTCACATGATCTTCCACAGTAGTTAATTCCAGAGCACTGTCTAAGGCATTAATGTAGTAACGTGCCTGAGAAGATGAGCCCCAATTTACCTCTACGAAGAACAGAGAAAGAGATTGCATATTAAATCATTTTGCTGTCTACATTGGGTTACATATGTAAGTGATCCAGTTCTCTATGAGCCATAGATGAATTCTGTCATGGTTTGCTCTAGTCCATGGAAGTGACACAAAAAAATTAAGCTTATTGGCATGAAATATCTCTAATGGATGATACGAGCACAAATAATCTTTTGCTTTCTTTATAGGAGTGTGGGGATGTTCATCCTCTGCTTAAGAAATGTTCCATAAATTCTCTTACCTTCTACCACATAAAACAGACACCTCTGAGTAATGTAATGTGGATTTTCAATAGGCAAAATAGAGCCATTGGAAAAGAACATTAGTAACTCCAGCAAGTTAAAATCCACATTCTTTCAAAGCAAAGGTAAAGTGCATCTCCTATTGAGTCGTGCCAGCCAACCACATTATTTCCTTTGCTACTGAATGCTCAGGTCATATGCAGACAAATGTTTGCAGTGGGGTACTTTAATCTGTGATGAGCTGTTCTGGAGCAATGGACAGCACCACACAGCATATAGGAGAGTGGGGTGAATGCACCACCCCACCCGAGAGTAATTCTGTGACAATGCATTCCTCCTATCCACGCTATGGAGAAACGCGTCCTGCTACAAATGCTCTTTTGGATGGGGCCTACTGTTTGCTACAGTGTATACTAATGTCTCTGAGATAAAGCAAACATCTGACAAAGGGAGCAGGCTCCCCTTCTAGCAGCCAACTCTGCGCAAATCCCACAATCCCTTTTCCCCAACTCACCTCATGGTATAGGTGGTGCCGTTGCCATTAGAACACTCTACCCCGGAACCAGGCTATAGGTGGCAGCTTTGCACCTGACAAACACTTTGGACTCTCTGATACAGCTATTAAACAGCTACATTTTTTGAGTAACAGGACAGTCCTCACTCCCCTTATAGCCCACTCAAGACTCCCATAGCCTAAACTGACAGGATCACCCCCACCCCCACACCCCCATCTCTGCCTGGCTGACAGTGTGGGTGTTTTTAGACGAGATGCAACCACACAGGGCCACCCATCAACCACCCACCCGACCACTCATATGAAGGTGGTGTGGGCAGAGGCACATTCCTGTGATCCACACAGCACCCACTTATGGTCACTCATGGGGCACTGGAGAAAAAGCCGGAGTGCCCCATGTGGGGCAAGCCAACAAAGTATGTGGGGACAGGTGCTCACGCATCCCCTGCCCGTATGAACCAAGATGCCCACCCACACCAGTGGACAGGACCACAGCCAGCCACAGCCCTGCCAGGAGCTCTCTGGGGAGCTCTCAAAGGACATGCATGCAAAATACAACACGGTGTTGCTCAAAGCACAACCAACCCCTCTCACGGCACACGAGAGACAAGTCAACGCCATGGAGGACAGCAGCTCAGACAACAGCATCCGCCGTGTCCCACTCAATATGCATCTCCATTGTTAGCCAGGACTGTCAGCAGCTACGCCAGCTCCTGCGATCTTGGACAGGAAGGAGCTACTGCTGCTGCAGCCATTACCCTGGTGCCCAGGACCGTGTGTCAAGGCAGAAGGTGGGCAGTTGGGGGTTGTTGCTGGGTGGGGGGAAGGGGAAACAGCCGTCCATATGAATTGTTTGCATGGCCGGTCCGTGGTGGCTGGGGTGCCTGGAGGGTGGAAGCTGCCTGAATGGGTGCGATGGCCACCTCGGGAGCCGCCAGTTAGAATCCCTCCTCACTCACTTCACGTGCGTGGGTCCGCCGCAGTTGTTCCATTCAGCGAACACGCCTGACCCCAGCCCAGCCATGGAGAGCTGGATAGGGAGAGAACTGATCAGGGGTGCAGCAAGACTGCAGAGGACCCAGGCTCAGATCTCAATTATGAACCCCCAAAGGGTGTCTCCAAAGTAAAATAATAAATGCATTAACAATCAAAATAGAACAAGGGAGGGAGTGGAGCCAGGATTCCTGGATTCTCTGGGAGGGGAATGGAGGCTAGTGGGTTAGAGCAGGGGGGCTGGGAATCCAGGACTCCTGGGTTCACTAGGAAGGGTGTGGGGGCTAGTGGGTTAGAGCAGGGGGGCTGGGAATAAGGGTGTGGGGGCTAGTGGGTTAGAGCAGGGGGGCTGTGAGCTCCTGGGTTCTCTGGGAGGGGAATGGGAGCTAGTGGGTTAGAGCAGGAAGGCACTGACAGCCAGGACTCCTGGGTTCTCTGGGAGGGGAGTGGGGGCTGGTGGGTTAGAGCAGGAAGGCACGGTGAGCCAGGATTCCTGACTTCTCTGGAAGGGGAGTGGGAGCTAGTGGGTTAGAGCAGGGGCAGGCTGGGAGCCAGGACTCCTGGATTTTGGAGGGCGGTCCGGGGGAGTAGGTGCTAGTCTTCCAAGCACTCAGATTCCCCATGTTGCCTCATGTGTCCCTGTCTTCCATAGCGGCCTCCAACAGCTGATCCTAAGCCTTCATCGCTTCCTCCCCATCCAGCCCCATATGCTGAGCCTCAGTCTTTCCTCCTACTGCTCTGGAGGGGCACATGCTGATCACAGCCCCCTCATCTCAGCACCACTGATCAGCTTGGAACAGAGATTTTGACTGACAGCCATGCTCCTGGGTAGGATCTGTAGGCAAAGATGTGTAGGGGTTTTAAAATTATTTTTCCTAACCCCTCCACCCAGGATAGTTTACCCCCCACTGGATTACAGCCTCATTACCATGGGCAGGGTGCAGCAGAATGGGAGCCTACCCCTTTACTCTAACTTTACAGCTTTTCTCAAGTGGGGAGTCAGTGAGGTTTCTGGCTTCTTTGTGGGGGAGCAGTTGCCTCCTAATGTGTACCCCCCTCTCTCCTCTACCAACAAAACACAGTTGCATTTTAACCCTAAATTTCCAGGGGCAACAGGGGGGTCTCAGATTTAGTCTTTGGATCACCGGGGGAGGAGGATCAGAATATACCCCCGGGAATTATATTCTGATAACTACACATTGAAACCCTTGGATCTCCCCACTTCCTTTGGCCTCTGTCCCTATGCTGCCCTCCCCATACTCTTCCTCATCGTCCTCTTCCTACACCCAATCCCACAAGGGCTCTGGCTCGTATTTTCGCTAAGCCCACTCTAGAGGTGGCTCTGAGTCCTCTCCCTACCCCACGTTGGGATCAGAGGGGGCAGATGCTCAGAACTTCCCCTCAAAGTGCCAGGCTCCAGCTGCTTCCACCCCCTTTGGACTGGGAGCCCTGTGCCTGGGGCTTGCAGGAACTCCCATCTCCAAGGAGCCTGAGCCGCGACCTGTGCACCTGCTCCCCACTGGACCCCAACCCTGGCCGTTAACGTCTGGATTTGGGCCCCAGTGGGCCCCCCAGGACCCCAGGCTCAACCATGTCCCCCATGCCCTGATAGCTATGCTAGTGGAACTGGTGTTCCCTAACACCCATCTCCAGCCTGCCTGACATGAAGACTTGCCCTGGCAGGGTATACACTACAGTATTTTAACCACATGCTGCCAAGAAATCATTAGTATGCTCTGAGGTCCTGCTATTTTTAGCTGGGTGGCTATACTCTATCTATACACCTTGAAAATTCAAGTTATCAGGATTCAGAATTCTACATACATCTCCATCGACCTGGGGCTGAATTCAACTTATCCAGAAATTCAACTTATGGAAGTTATAAATAAGTGCACTGTTTAGGGCTGAAGGGGCAACTCCTTTTTTTGCATCGATATTTCATTCCGCCATGTTGGAATTACCTGCAACTTTCCACAGCTTCTCCACCGGCATTTCGCTAATTTTGAGCCCTTTGCTTTGCAGCATCAGAAATAATCTCGGAAAGTGTCTGAATAAACTCGGAAAGTGTCAGAAGAAACGTTGTTCTGCTACTTTTGCACTGTGATCTCATGTTGAAAAGTGCCAGCTTATTGCGGATAGCTCTAAACAGCTATCGTGGTGGCTTGCCATTTCAGCCCTATGTTTCCTTTACTGCTACTCCATGTACTCTGCTCCAACTCAATACATCTCTAAGTCAGTGATTCTCAGGGAATATTCAGCTACATCTATGCAACACTTATTCTTCTGTATTTGTGCATTAACCAGAAGCATCTTTCAAATGGCAGAGTTAAGGTTACATGGATGTAGCTGAATGTTTCCTGAGTTACAGCGGATATGTCCAAGACTACAGAAGGAGTTGGACGTACATCCCCTTATGTTTCTGTGTGTATGCCTAGTCAGTGTCATTGCTAACAATCCCATCTGCAGAAATGCAGTGTGACAGCCTTGTCTATTTCAACGTAGAACAGCAAAACAGGGTTTTTTTTAAAGCAGGAAAAACCTAAACTATAGGGAATACACACACCACCAGATGTTGCTGCAAAATGAACGTATTTATCTGCACAGCAAACTTGAAAGGAATACTCCGAGAGATGGATGTGTGAGAGGGGAGCAAATAATGGTCTAATTAAAAAACTGTTGAACAGCCCCCTTTTGGAAGCCCAATAGAAAATATAGATGGTTGGGATTATCTGCTATCAACCTGCACAGGAAATTCAAATTTTCTTTGAAGTTTCTCACAAGGTTTTCAGTTTCTTAAACATATTTTATGCTCGTGAGATACAAAGCACTCTTTCCACACTTTCAGGGAAATTTTGACACAGCCTTAACTATAGTTTATGCTGCTACTCAGCTCTAATATTAACAATGGATATTAGCAAGAAGTGCCTGCTCTCTCTTGATCATGGTGGGAGGAGGGGAGCATTAGTTCCTTATAACCCTCCCAACCAGAGTTACTAGGTAACCTTCCAAAATGAATTGGCTCAAGCTGTCCTAGTGTGCAATTTTATGTTACCTGCCAAAGTCCCTAGACTTTGTCCCTAGAGTAGGTACCAGGGGACTCCCAGATTCCTTCTGTAGGAAAAGGCATGGGTTGTTCCCCTGGAAATCCAGCTGTGAGCCTGCAGGGGGTGACTTCACTGCAGCTATTGCAAATTGAATACCGGGGTTCTTCATATGCAGGGCCCCGTGGATTCTGCCCTTTTCCCACTGGCAACCCTGTTCATATGTTCTTCTGTCAACTTGATCAGAAGAGGAGACATCTGGCTAGTGGGAGATGGGAGTGAATAGCAGGAAATTGATCACTCCAGCATGACCTGTTGTGCACCTCTCTGCCACAGCCGGAAACAGGCTGCTGGCCCAGTATGGCACTTGTTATGTCCTTGCACTCTTAACGAAATCTGGCAACGATCACACACTCTTACAAGTGGCAGTCAGACGCAATAGTCATGGACGACATGTGATCAGAAAATCCCGCCTCCCCACGGAAAAAAGAATGGCATTCCTTTTTTTAATGTCCCTCATCCATCAGTAAGGGATGGAAAGTCATTCTGTCCCGAGGGGATAGATAGTGTTCCTATGGGGTTGTTAGAGTTAAGAGGTTCACTGCTTTTGGGATCCAGAGGCAGCAATCGTTCAGATATAGGGATTAGAATGAGGGTGGAGCAGAAGAACCGCTTCTAGTTTAAAAAGAATTAGGAGAACAGCTGGATTTCTTGGTGCAGTTGATTTTGCAAAAGGGAGGCCAATACATGTTAGTCATAAGCTAATAAAAGCCTCATTAGCAGATACTTGTTTTGCATCAGAGTGGGAATGTTTCTCAGATACCTCCCTCAGAGGGGTCTCCCCTGAGGCTCTGCGAGCAGCAGAAGGAGCTGGCTGGCGGAGAGAAGCAGATGAAAGCAGCTGCCTGACAGGCAGGAGAAGGGCTTTAAAGGAGGAGTGAATAATCCTATTTATTTAATGCTCCTCGAAAGTGATGTTACTTAGAAGATCTCCTTCCTCTTTCCAAGGGGACTGGGTTAACGTTGGCCACAGTGACGCACAGAACGAATGAGGAGGATATAGGGATGATATGAAAGTGGTATTCTCATGTTTGCATTTTTATGAGGATGATTTTTTTGTACCTGGTTATGGACTGGGTAAAACTGAGTCTGGCATTGTTGCAAATGCAAATTGCACTGATTTAACTTAAACTGGTTTTACAACCGTGCCTGCAAACCAGTGCGAAATTCGCTGTGGAAAGAATTAGCTCAGTGGCTCCCAAACCTAATTTTGAGACTTAAATATAAGGGAAAGTCAAAGCCCGATCCAAAGTCCCCAGTAGCGCGTAGCGCATGCTGACCAAACAGAACACACACACGCACTGCACATCCATGTTGTGCTCATGGGGTGAAGCCACATGAGTGGAGAGGGATCCCTGTGCAGCCACATGGCGGGCAATTGCCGCCGCTGCCGCCACCACGCTATGGGGCAAACACAGGAGCTGGGCACATGGTCATAAGGAAGTGGGGCTAGCTGACCCCTGTCGTAGCAGACACCATAGCCAGGGCAGCAGCCAAACATGCAAACCCATCTCCCTCTCATGGCCATGATGGGTGCTCCCTGCTCACAAGCCTGCCATGGGGCTCACCAAGTGGCAGGCAGAAGGGGCCTGGGCACAGGGGTTGCCCTCCCCTGGGCAGCCTTACCCCACATGGGGTAAGGCTGCTCCATGATGCATCCTTGGGATTTTTCCGAGGACATGTTGCGTAGCAGGCAGCTGTTTGCCCCATCACAATGCACAGCATCGCGTGGCCTGGCTGGCTGCTCAGGGAAGGGGAAGGGCTGGGCTAGCCAGGTAGCAAGACATGGCAGCCCCCTCTCCCAGTCTCATCTGGCCGCACCCCTGGTGTGTGCATTGCACTCACTTAGTGTGCACTGGCACGGGCCAGGTGCATGTGCACTGCATCCGTGTTTTGCGTGTGCACCTATCACACAGCCCCACACAGCAAGAAAACCTTGTCAAGTTTAGCAAACAGTAAATACCAGTGAGGATCACAACACCAACTGCCAATGGCATGATCCCACTTGGGGTCCTGAATCTGATCCATTTTAGCTAGCCCCTAAGGGAAAAGGGGAACCAATACAAGGCAGGTTTGATTCTATGTATGAGCATCCAAACACCAGCTCACATTAGTTTGACAAAAATGATATTAAAAAATCACACTTTCAGCTAAACCAGTGCATCTTTTTGTATAGAGCAGGCCTTAGATCAGGGATAGGGAACCTGTACCCCATGGGCCAAATTCAGCCCCAGGGCTGTTTATAATTTGGCCCTTTTCCAGTTCTTGGATCAGACCTGTGGATCCATCCCCAACTCATAAGCACTGAAAGAGTGAGTTTAGGGGAAGGGTGCAGGGATGAGGGCATGCACTCAAGCAGGGCTGTCCAATTGGCAGCCTACAGGCCAAATCTGTCCCCCAGTGGGATTCCATCTGGCCTGCAGCATTTAAATTGGATTTTATTAAATATCAGTATTTTCTAAATAAAATATACATTTCCAGAATGACATCATGCAATAACCACTCCGGACTCTGCCCATTTAACTTGCAGTTTGTGTGGATGAGTTTGAACAGGGTTTGACTATCCCTCCACTATGGAAACAACACACACTGGTTGCAGAATGAGATATTTGTATGCAATCTGGCCAGCCAGCAAGTTCTTGGCAAGAAATCTGTGCCACAATGGAAAAGAAATTGGACAGTCCTGCATTCAAGGATAGGATATGGACCCATGGCATAGATCTATAATCTGGACCCTCCCCAACCTTCCTTCATCCTGACCACATCCCTTAAGTACTGCCTTCAACACTTGTCTGGCTTGCAGAGCTTGTACTAATTGCCATAGTGGCCCATAGGAGGGGAAAGGTTCCTCAACCCTGCCTTAGATTGTTCTCCGACTCCCTGCAGTACCCAGAACATGATGCTGCAATCAATCAGCCTTTCCAGTTTACTACGGTCTAGGACAGCTTCCTCAAGTTTTCCATACAGTAGAGACCATCACAACCGTGGGTCAAAAATTCAAAGCAATAAAAAGCTTTTCCAGTCTTACCTGGCTTTGCGTAGGTCACATAAATATAGAGAAAGAGTTCAATAGCATAAGTGATGAGAGCTGCCCACCAGTTGATAACAAACATGACACCACAGCACAAGACGGCTCCAAAAAGTGACACCCACATGTTGTAATACTTGAACGCTGGTCTCCAGCCTGTTTAAATCCAAAATTGGGAAATCGTCAGAGGAAAAGACCTACCAAGGCCGCACCGTCAAATCGAGGGGCAAATTACAACATCCATGAGCGTGTGTTTCAACTGCTGTCGGTAATGAGGGGAAGTGATAGAAGAGGCACGTGTGCAAATCCCACTCTCTGCACGCATGATAGGGCTATAAAAGCCCAGCCGCTAGTAGTTGCATATAAGACTGGGTTGGACCCTCTTTGGAACTAATGACTGTCTGACTGGCTCTTTGACTCCTTCACCATGCCCAGCACAGAACTGTTGAGTATGGTACTTTTCCTCCTGATTTATCCAGTCTGGTTTCTACCAGGCAGTACATTTACATGCTTTTTACCAAAACGTGGATCTTTTACTCAGAGCTGAACATAGATTTTACTATCACTGCAAATAATAACCTATAGTCTCCTTTTGATGCATATATGGAACACTCATTAACATAAATGGCAGTTACATGCTTGTACTGCATGCAAAACTGCACCTGCCATTTAAATTTAGAAATCTTTTGTCATCCCTGTTTGCAATTTTTAATTGAATTTAATTTTTTAGAAAAAAATCATTTACAATTTACTTTAAAAAGATATTATTCCTGCTGCTCTGGAGCTACGATATCGAATTCTTCCCCTGCTAGCAATTAAAATGATGAGGCTCACAGTGAGCTGCCGGGGTTTGCAGGTCTCTGCCAGGTGTTTTTCAGAATGGATTCTTTGGAGACAGGAAAACACGAAAGCAGTAAGAAGGGCCCCAACTGCCCTACCATGGATCACCATAATAATGATGGAGAGGCAAGGCACTGCTGGGAAGAAATTTGCGGACCGGCAGACTCAGAGTTAGGAGCACCTATCACTGCGAATTGGAAGGTGCAACAGAAATTAGCCGACGGAAGGGAGGAATGTAAGAAAAGAAATAGATAAAGCTTTGTCTGAAATATTAAGTAATCATCAAATCCTGACTGAGCCACTCATGAATTGTGCAGAACTAATTTGGACTGAGCTCCGTGGCAGCAGAGCAAGTCTGCATTTGTTCAGCTCTGCAGATAATTAGGACTCATTCCCCCTGTCCTCTGAACAACTGGCAGCATGCAAACCTAGAAGAAGTGAGTTAATTTATATGTTTATGCCGCCTCTGTGGTTTCTTTCTCACTGGAAATAAATGTACTATTTTCTCTCCTGTTGAAATACATATTCCCAAACTTGTGATGAATTATTTGCTATGGGAGGAAGTTGCCTTTACTATTGGTCAAAAAGGGGCATCACACAAATCATTCTCCTTATTTTGGCTGTCAACCTTTCATTCATGAAAATAAGAGGATTACTTGGCCTGTGGTGATTATACATGTTTCCGGTTGCTCCCATGTTACTTCTCCTCTCCTGATCCTTCTCCAGGACTTATAATATTCCAGTCCAGTCAGACTGGAGGCTGAATCCAAAGTAAACCAGAAGTCTCTGTGGGTATTTGGGATGCCAGCCCACGGATCCATTCCCTACCACACTTATACTAGCCGTCACTACTGCCTGGCTGACTCTGTAGCTAGCTATGCTGCCTGTTGATCAATTGCTACATTAAGTAACTGCTTACAGAGAGGGTAGTTTCAAGATGGATTATTATTACTGCCTTTTGGCAATTTTACACCCTAGTCCTCAAAGCTTAGCGTGCATTCAGACATTAACAAATTGCATGGAACACACCCTGGGCTGGGTGTAGCCTGTAGCATTAAATTTTGGCCCTGGGGAAATCTTGGACCAAATATTTTTATTTTTATTTTATTTTGTGTCATTTTTATGCTGCCGCTTCTGCCCACGGTATCTCGGGGCGGCTAACAATACAATAAAACAATAAAATACACTAAAACCAACATCACTTTTAAAAATAATTTTAAAACCCCCAACCCTAACCCTACTCTCTAATTCCCCAAATTCCCCACCCCACCAATCTTCCCCATTTACCCCTGCCTCCCCCACTCCCCTCCAAAGGCCTGGGCGAACAGCCACGTCTTGCATGCCCGCCGAAAGGTGATCAGACCTGGGGCCAGGTGGGCTTCCTTCGGAAGGGAGTTCCATAACTGTGGCCCGAACACCAAGAACTCCATGGTGGCCCCCCACCTTACACGGGGGACCTCCAGATAGGCACCCTCAGTGGATCAGCGGGTCCGTCCTGAGTCACTTGGGACCTTATTTATTTTGTTCTCCTATACTCAAACACTTTACTATGATAGAAATATCTTTTCTTACCAAATTGCTGAAATAAAGTAAAATACTCAGATCCTAGTTACTTAGCTTTACTTAAGAAGGTATACGGTACATTTACAATATTAGTTTCTTAGTTTCAGAGTTACAAAGAGGGACTAAGATAGATTAGGAGTTCTCTGCAGAGAAGGGACAGAGCTACATAATCTCAAGAAATGTTGCAGACACTGAACCAAGAGCTCTATTCTAGCAAACTTTATACCACACAGGGATCGGTTTAGCTGCACCCCCTGTAGTAAATCCTGGGGCAAGGGAATTCCACAGGATTGTTGGGAATATCGGAACTGCTGTACCCAAGGGCATAGCTATAATGGGGACTAGTGGCACAGCTGCATTAGGGCCCACTCTCGTCGTGTAGCTGCATCCCCTGTCATAGGGAGGAGAGTTGGGGGGACAGCCTAGTCTTATCTAGCTATTGCCCCTGGCTGTAGTGTGTGGTAACCAATGGTAAAGCAGTTCCCTTTTGGAAAACTTTTCAGCTGCTGCATCACTGGATTAAAGGAGGAAAACTTTTAAATTGCTCTACCACTGTGTTGTCATGTGGTATAGCAGTTTGGATGTTTTAAGCCAAGATACCGACTTAATTCAAGCTAGAATATAGTACTAACCTGGAGATTTTGCATAGGAAGCATGAAAACAGGAGAAGTTGATGAGCGCATATGAAGCCAGGAAGAAGTTGGAGATGATGGGAGCAATAGTGTTCAGCTCAGCTACAAGAGACAAGCACAAATTCTGTTTCATACATAAGGGCCAACTAATGAGATCGGGTTTGGGGTGAACAGTTGTTTCCTCAGAATGGAATATAGAATATTTCTACATGTTCTAGAAATTCACACTTCTAAAGATACTTTAAGGGGATCTTGCTGCTTATTATTTGGAGCTAGGATGGGAAACAAGTGCTTTTGCGGGGTATTTATTCTACAAGTGATCTCACAGAATTCAATGGGACCAGAGTAACACTAGGAGGGCGAACTAGGACTCAGCAGTCCAGGTGGTTCTTGGAGAGTGTAAGTGCAGCTCTTGGCCATGGTTGGGCCTAAGCCCCACACTGACTTAATGGCCCCATGTCTTACTTTACTACACCTGAGGGGAGACACACACACGACACGGCCTGGCGTGGGGCAGGAAGCTGCTGTGGACACAGTCCAGACTGAGTTGGACCGCAGAACAAATGTGCCCACGGCTAGGGCCCAGGGAGGGTGGGGGGGAAACATGAACCTGCGGCTGGCCCTGTGCTGAGCCACATCCCCTGCCATGACAGGCAGCCAGGGCGGCCAATGGAAGCCAGCTATGGCAGTCCCCGACCCAGGCCGTGTCTGCCAGCCCGAACGAATGTGACAGCTTGCTGTGGCCTGCTTTGGCCCAGTCGGGCAGGCCTTAGCCTGGGCTGTAACCTCAGAGGTTTTCCAAGGTTGGCTAACTGACAACACAACTCGGACAATCCTGTACCAACATCTGGCGGCACCTGCACAGACATGCGGGTGAGGTCCGGGCCACAGCTGGCCGCTGTCACATCTGAGTCTCAGCAGATGAATCACAACAGCTCCTCAGAATTGCAGTAGTCATGACCACAGACCACTGGCTTTGCCAGCCAGTCGCAGTACTGGAGAGAGGGGGTGTGGGGGTAACTTATGGCTCTGGGAGTTGGGAAAATTTTGCCAGCCCTGCACTATAGGGTATCCTAAGAACATAAAGAAGTGTCATTACTGGGTCAGCTCAATGGTTCATCAAGACCAGAATCGTTCTCCCACGGTGGCCAGCCACCTTCAGTTGCTTCAGAGCAATACACAGCAGAGCAGACCAGAATGGAGTGATCCATCCACTGCTATTGCTATCATGATATGGCTCTACATTTTGGAATTAATAATTAAAATTGGCTGCAATTGTCAGGCCACTTACTCTGAAATAGTTTTATTGATTGCAGTAGGACCTCTCTGGAGCAAGCAGTTTGAGGATTGTGACCGAGCTTAAAAATGCTGTGCTGGGACAAACTGCATTGAAATTAATGGGCCGTGTGCTGGCGAGACACTTTGAGGATTAAAGCCTAAGTTGAACATATGGTCCGTTTCTTAATGATGAAAGCATCATCACTTCTGCCATGGTTTTGTTTCTAAAAAGCTCTCTCAAAATGTTTGACAAAGAATTTGACATCATGTGGAAAGTTAGTTAACCTAAAAATATAAAACTGGACCAGAAGTTCCCTAATTTTTTTTCTGCTCAGGCACATCTATGCTACAGCAAAGTTTTCACATTACACTCATGGTTTCTCTAATCAATATACACCACATAGTCAGGTTCTTAAACATACTATAACACTGGAAACCATTCTTGCATGTAACCGAAGACAAAATGAAGCAGGTATTAATTGAACTATTAAATTATCAATTACACCTGTAATATTAAATATTATTTGATTTAATATCCAGTTATAACAGTTGTGCTATGTGGCCTTGGAGGGCTATAGTTCACTGAGCAACTATTTATTAGCTGAATATTAGCTGAATATTCACATCTGACAACCAGTGCCTTGACACACTGGTTGGGACCCACTGAGCTAGACATCCCAACTTGTTAAATAATCATCAAACTAAGTTGTGGCTGAAAGCTCCTAGAGGTCAATGCTGCCATTCTGTGTTGAAGCTAATGGGTGTTACTGTGTGAAGGGTTTGCAATATAAGGCTTTTGATTTGTGCATTCATTGGCTGACTCAAATGACTGATTTCCTAGGCCCCTGTGCTTGAAGTTAACTGATTCTCAGTACCTTTTAAATCAGGCCACAATTATAGAGAAAAACAAACAAACATAGTAAGGCTCCATTATGTTTTCCTAGCCAGATGATGGGCCTGATCCTACTTCTTACAGGGACCAGTCACTGGCAGGGGCATGGCAAAATTGCTTCAGGAGGGACAGAGGGCGAGAATGTTGCTTTGCCCTACTCCTTTCTGATGTGATCACAACCCTTTCTAGGAATCATGATGTCATGAATTTCTGAAGGAGTGGACCAGGAGTACACCTCCTTGTACTCCCTTTCTGGTGCCCGGGGATACTGGGAGTTTGGCCATTGACTTAAGTGGAGGCAGTTTTTTAGTCCACTTACAGAGTTCTCTGACCTAGAGCTAAAAAACATGTTTATGCAGTTTCAGTAGTACTTGTGCTTCTTGCTATAATTGAACACTGGCACCTCTGGATTGGAAGTTAATGGATCACCTGTTCCTTGGGTACCAAATGTTCTGTCCATGGATTCAGTTAAGTTACTTTTTCCTTAAGCATGTTCTTTGATGGTTTGCTAGAAGGTGGTTCGTGGCCACAATAATAATAAATACTGTTCCCTTGAGCCACAGTTAACAGATCAAGGGTAATGCATGACAATAAGTGACTAAAGCACTGCTCTCAAGCACCGGTGCTGACTTTGATGAATGATTTGAGAACAGCATGCATTAATAATCAGTGGCAATATAAAATGCATTCTGGGCTCTTTGCACTTTTGACTGCCTTGCAGTAGGATATTTATCTAAAACAACATTTAGCCTAAAGTTTGATTAAATACTCATGTTTAAGGAAATATGGATAGTAGATAATTAAGAGATATTTTGATAGAGCAAAAAAATCCAAACAAATTTGAAATGTCTGTTTCTGTACATAACGGGCACAGGAAGCAATATACAAACCAATCAAAATGAACGCCACGGCAATAAAGAAGGTAAGAACATATCCTCGTATTGGCTCGTTGTTTTTCCCATATCCTTTGGCAAAGAAGCGGAGCACTTTGTAGATGTTATCTTTGCAAAGAGCCTGTTAGAGGTCGGGATTTAATTCAGTTAGCTGCTGTTTCTTATATCAGAAAACGTTATTCCACATTAGCGAATTCAGGTATAAATCGTGCTTAGTATGGAAGGAAAAAACTGCATCTATCTCCATGGGATCTAAGCAACAAAATAGCAGTGATAGTCTGTTGAGCTACTTGTGAGTAAGGTGGCCATACTTCCCCTTTAAAAGAGGACGCTTATAAAAATACATGTTGCAGGGCTGCATTGATTCCAGTGGAGCCCTCCCCCATGTATTTTTCATAAGCATCCTCTTTTAAAGGGGAGGTATGGCCACTCTACTTGGGAGTGGAAGCTGAGATAGAAATGAGTGGCTTACCCAGGCCACAGGGCAAATCTTTGGCAGAGCTGAAATTTGAACTAAAAAATCCCACAGTTCTTGGTTCTCAACTCCAGACTCTGTTTTGCTGATTATCCCTCAACCCCCCCCCCTTCCCCGCCTATGCATAATGCCCCTTTTATAATACTCTTTCAGTCCAGATCTAAAAATCATATGTTGAAAAACACATATCACTGCTGACAAGAGTATGCAATTCATTTCATTATATGGTTAGAGTAAAATAGGAAACAAGGATTTTTACTCTTTTGCTCATACCTGGAAAACTTTGGGTGCACTGACAAGTGAGGTTAGTGCTGATGAAAGTGTAGCGGAAAAGATTCCTGCAGTGATTAGAGGACCAAACCCAGAAACCATGCTCATAACCTTTAGAAACAACAATAATAAAGAACTGTCAGACTCAAATAATTGAGGTTACAAACAGATCCCATAACAAATCCCTCATGCTTGCTTTACTGAATACTAATGTAAACTACTCTCTTTTCCTTTTTTATGTGAACTTCACTTATCAGGTAACAATTTCTCCACACATTTTCTTTTCTGTCCTGAAAATTACTTTTATTGTCACATGGTAGTATAGGATGCTAGAATCATAAAATTGTAGGTTTAGAAGGAGTCTAGAGGGTCATCTAGTCTAGCCCCTGAAATTTGAACAGCTTATTCTGTTCCTCTTGAAGTCAATGAGAATTTTGCCAATGACTTAGAGTGTTTTCAGACATGAAGCTAACCCCAGTTTTACCATACTTGAACATTTCTTATGCATGTTGCAGGGCTGCATAGTGCACCAATACAGCCCTGCAACATGCATAAGAAACGTTTAAGTGTGGTTAAATTGGGGTTAGTGTCATGTCGAAAACACCCTTCAACAAGAACAAGATCATGTTCTTGGACCTTAAACCTGATAACATTTATGTACAAATCGCGCCCAACCCAAATTACGTGCATGCACCAAAAGCACAGGTTGCATACGTGCACCAAGCATGCATTGCATGCGTGCTAAGTGCAAGATGTGAACATATACCAGTCACAATCCTGCATTTGGTGTGCACATGATGTGCAGTTGGTGCATGTACCTCAGATTGGCACCATAGTCCCTTTGATTTCTATTTACATAGGAGTTTGTAGAGTTGGGGCATTGGTGTACAACATTTTACTTCTAGGTTTTCCCCTTCTTTCTGAATATTTCAATTGTATGTAGTTTCAATTTGTTTAAAGCTGTTGCTGGATGAATCTTTTGCCAGAATGAGTATGATTTTGTATAGAAAATTCTAACATTCTAAAGGCTTTAACACCCACTCACCCACCCTGTCCACATTGCTTCCAAACTGTTGTCCCCACACCACCAGACAAACCCATGGTCATTGCTGACAGCATGGCAGAGTCATGTGCCAGTTTGTGTAAGTAAAACTTCTGACGTCTTTTTTTTTTTTTTACACAACTAAGAAATTTGACTTAAGCAAACTCCACTAAACTAAGAACAGGTGTTGTTTTTTTCTTTTTTCCTCTTCTCTAAGATATTTTTGAGGGTTTCTTCCTCCTCTCTTCATTTTCTTCCTCTGACAATGGCCATGACTGTGGATGGAACATTAGGTAGGGTAGATCGATACCAGGTGCTGTAGAGAATTTTATCTCAGGTGTGTGACTGATAGATTCCGCTCTCTTGTTCAAGGGTCTAACTGATCACCATCTATGGGGTGAGGTGAGGAAGGAATTTTCCCTCAGGTTGGCTTGCCTGGAGACCGTGGCTTTTTAAAATATTAGATTTATACCCTGTGCTGTCCCTAAGGCTCAGGTCCGCTTACAACAAACTCTGTGTGTGTGTGTGTGTGTGTGTGTGTAAGAGAGAGAGAGAGAGAGAGGGGTGTGTGTGTGTCTGTGTGTGTGTAAGAGAGAGAGAGAGCTTTCCCCTTCCTCTGCAGTGTGGAGTATGGCTCACTTGCTGGAGCTGGGAAGGGCTCAGAAGATCTGTGGAGGGCCTTGGGGTGTCCACTGACGCCACTGCCAAAAAGCTGAAAACAGCGGGACTGTGCAGCAAGGAGAGGCCAAAGGCAGCCGGCAGACCAGCTGCACCGTAAAGGGGAACATCTTCTCTCCCCCCCTCCCCCCCCAACAACAGACCTGACAGTGGGTGGTGGCAGCGGCAGTGACAAGAGTGGCAGGGCCAGGCCGGGCCCCACTAAGACTGTGAGTAGCCTGCCCCCGGTTCCATCTCACCCTCCCCTGGTTCGGGAAGGGGCCGGCGCTCCAGCGGGGACTTCTGGCCCACCAGGGCCACACCCAAGGGCCCTTGGGCGTGGCCCTTGGTGGGGTCAGGGGCGGTGGGTAATGTTGGTGGATAATGAAGGTATGGGGGAGGGGTATGTGTTTGTTAGACAGGGGGAGGGAGACTGGGGAGGAAATGGGAGGAATTGATATGGTTGGGGAGGGTATGGGGGTTTGTTTTGGGGGTACCCCTCAGTGACAGAGAGGGGCTGGGGTTGTGTGGGGAGTGGGTGGAGTGGGATGGGGACAGAGAGGGTAGGGAGACCCCCCTCAGTGTGAGGGAGGGGGTGAGTCCAAGGGGGGTGGTATTTGGCCCTCTGGTGGCAGGGGAGGGCCAGGGGTGGGGGGAAGGGGAGGAACAGGTTTCTGCCGCCTGGTAAAATGGGGGGGCAGTACCTGAGGGATAGGGTGGGGGGACTCCCTGTGAGAGAGGGAGTCCTGGGGAGGGGTAGGAGAGGGATCTCCCTCTCAGTCCTGGCGGGGCGGCCGGGGAGGGGGGTCTGGGGGGGGAATCCGGGCGGGTAGGCACAGCTATTGGAGTCATAATGGGCCAGGGGAGATATGGTCTCGGGGGGGGGGAGAGTGGGGGTGGTGAGGTGGGACAGGTACCTGCTGCATGTCCCATTTATCCCTTCCCCAGCAGAAAAGCAAGTGGATCTTGGTCAGGGGGCCCTCGACCCGGTTTTGGTGCTGTTGAACACGAGGTTGGTGGCGAATAAGGCAACAACAACAGTCCAGGAGGTGATCCTGGACTATGCCGCTGATCTCGCGTGTATCACGGAAACCTGGCTGGATAATGAATCAGGGCCTATTCTGGCTGATCTTGTTCTGGCCAGGTATTCCATGAAGCACCACCCGCGGTTAGAGAGATGGAGGGGCAGTGTAGCTATGCTTTTTAAGGAGGGATAGTCTGTGAGGAGGTATCCAGTGAGGACCATGGTCGGCATTGAAGGTCTCCACCTTGTGTTCGATTTGGCAGGGGACAGTTGGGGTGTGTTGCTGGTATACCATGCAATTACCAGCACAGCGGCCTCCCTGAATGCTCTGGCAGAGGCTGTGTCGGAGGTGGTGTTGCGGTCCCCCAGGACTATAGTCCTGGGAGACTTCAACATCCACACCAACGCAGCACACGGGGGAGTCGAGCATGAGTTCATGGCCGCCATGGCAATCATGGGCCTGTCCCAGAGGATCAACAGCCTGACACATCTTGGAGGACATACCTTGGACCTCATGTTTTGCACTGGCCTTGAGGCAGGTGCTCCGTTAATGGGGGAGATATCAACTGTGCCCTTGTCATGGATGAATCATTACCTCCTACAGACCTCCCTTCTAGCACATGTCTGCCCCCGGTAGGGTACAGAATCCATTAGGACGGTCCACCCCCAGAGGCTGATGGACCTGGTGTGGTTTCTAGGTGCATTGGGGAAGGTACCCTCTGACTTCGACGACCGTTTCATCAATGACCTCGTCAAGCTATGAAACACCTTGCTGATGGAGGCCATCGATTAAAATGGATCCCAGGTGTCTGTTGCCTAGGTGACGGCCCCGCAGGCCCCCTTGGTTCTCCAAGGAACTGCAGGTCCTGAAGCAAGAGGGGCGACGGTTGGGACGACGGTGGCGTTGATCTCGAGCTGAAGCTGACAGATTGCGACATAGAGCTAGTTTATGAGCCTATGCCGTGGCTATGCAGACAGCAAAGAGGGAGTTCTTTGCTGCCCTCATAGCATCCGTAAAATCCCATCTGGTGGAGCTGTTCCAGGTTGTATGGGGGCTGGTCAGTCTGGCCTCCCTCAACCCGGAGGTTGAGTCATCTTCCACCCGCTGTGACTTTTTTGCGGATTATTTTGCAGAGAAAATCGCTCGTATTCACTAAGACCTCAATGCCACACTTAATGCAGTGGAGGAAGTAGAGGCTGTAGAAGCCCCAGCTTGTCCAATTTTATGGGATCAGTTTCAGTCGGTGACACCCGCTGACATGGTGGAGGTGCTGGGGGCTGTTAGAGCCACTTCTTGCGAACTAGATCCATGCCCGTCCTGGCTGGTTAAGAGATGCCGGGAGACAATGGGGCTGTTGCTGGCCGGGGTGGTCAATGCCTCCTTGTGGGAGGACAGAGTGCCGGGCTGCCTCAAGGAGGTGGTGGTATGGCCTCTGCTCAAGAAACCATCGCTTGATGTTGACTCCCCTGCCAGCTATCGGCCTGTCTCTAACCTTCCCTTTTTAGGGAAGGTTATTGAACGGGTAGTGACTCAGCAGCTCCAAGGGCATCTCGACCGTGTCGGTTATCTGGATCCCACTCAGTCTGGCTTTCGTCTGGGGCATGGCACTGAGACAACATTGGTGGCTTTCGTCGTTGATCTGTGCTATGAAAAGGATAAGGGTCGATCGACCTTTTTGGTCCTATTAGATCTGTCGGCTGCATTTGATACTGTTGACCACGAGATGTTGGTGACGCGCCTGCAGGACAGCGCGGGGGTGGGTGGGATCGTTCTTGAATGGTTCCGCTCATTCCTGACCAGAAGAACTCAGCAGGTGGTGCTTGGTGATTATTTTTCATCACACCAAGACCTCTTGTGTGCGGTCCCGCAGGGTTCTGTTTTGTCCCCTCTCCTGTTCAACATGTACATGGAGCCATTCGGTGTCATCAATATGCTGACGACATCCAACTCTACCTCTCATTTTCAACCGACCCAGGCCCAGCTGTCTCGGTGCTTACCTGGTGTTTGACAGCTGTGGGGGACTGAATGAGGGCTAATCGACAAGACGGAGGTGATGTTAGTGGGTAAGTCGATGGAAATGATGCCCCGCTCAATTGAGGGAGTTTGTCCTCCACTGACTTCCCAGGTTCAGAACCTGGGGGTGCTCCTCGATGCACAGCTCCGCCTGCATCTCCAGGTGGAGGCTGTGGCGAGGAGTGCCTTCCGCCAGTTACATCAGGTGCAGCGGCTTCAGCAGCTGGTGTCGGTTCCGGATCTGGCCATGATCATCCATGCTTTTATTACCTCTCAGTTAGATTACTGTAACGCGCTCTACATGGGGTTACCTATGGTGACGGCTCAGAAGCTGCAGCTGGTGCAGAATGCGGCGGCCCAGCTCTTGGTGGGACTGGGCCCTCAGGAGCACATTACACCAGTGCTCCAATCTCTGCACTGGCTTCCAATAGTCTTCCAGGCCTGATTCAAAGTGTTGGATTTAACCTATAAAGCCTTACACGGCCTGGGCCCTGCCTATCTGTGAGACCGCCTCACTCCCTGGGTTCTAGATCGGCCCCTGCAGTCATCTGGGGGGGGGCCATGTTGGAGGTCTCCCGGGTTTCCCAGGGGGCCACACATGACAGGGCATTCTGGGTGGTCATGCCGCGCCCTTGGAACTCCCTCCCAGTGGGGGCCCATCTGGCCCCGGACCTCCCGGCTTTCCATAGGAACTGTAAGACCTGGCTGTTCCGTCAGGCATTTGGCGAGGGAGATGGGTAGGGGTGGGATGGGTGGTGGGTGGAGTGGGTTGTGTTTTCCCCTGCTTTTGTTAATTACATTTTAAAATGTTTAAATGGTTTTATATTATATTTTAATATTGTATTTTTATTGTTGTTAGCTGCTCTGGGCTGCCGCGTGGCAGGAAGAGTATAAGTATGCTAAATAAATAAGTAAATAAAATTAATAATTCTATTAGTGACCCTTGTGATCCCTTCCAGCTTTATGATTTAATGAATAGTCACAATTTCCATCTCAATATTACTCAGTAAAAGAATTTTACTTTTACACTGACTTCGTGTTCATTTACATCACCCCAAGTGTTTTCAATTAAAAGTTTGATAATAAGGGGATATAGTGATCTGCAAGACATTTTGAGAGCCGACAGTGCTCTGGTGATCCAAAAAAATTGAGAACCTCTGCTGTTGAGATAAATCAACCCCACAAACCCAGTAAAATAAATTTGTTAAGGAACAAATAATTCTCTTTTATTTTGCTAGGCGTGTACCAAGAGGAAATGAGAGTATGAGTGAGAGAGAAGTCTCTTTTTCTTCTGTTCGTATCATATATAATATATGTTTGTGCATTTGGTTCATTTGTACACCCACATGACTCATATTATGTACACCCATATTATGCAATTAGAACACTTTTGAACCTGGAAATTATTCATCAGCCCATAACCACATGTCTGGCTTTCACAGCTGGAAAAATCATAGCCTAGGGCACAGGCAGATGATCCATTACAGTTCGTTCCAAAGACAACTGTATCATTGACATGCCCAGTAGCATCACGTACGACACAAGCAGCTGTGGAAACAAAAGCGTACTATTATTTCCTTTCCTTGTGACAAGAGAAGAATGTGCTTCTCACCACACTATGGATCTTAGCTTGCCTATATTTTGTTAGACATTCCTGCCTAAGTATGATCACAAGTAACATTTCTGATCTTTAGGATAAGGATACTTTCCTGGACTACATGCTTGGTTTCCTAGCATGAAGGAAGAGGAACAACCAATTTTTTTGACACACAAGGACTTCCTTATTGTTGAGGGCAGAATGCTTTCATAAGTATGATACTTTGAAAATCAACAGGAAATCATATGAACTAATTCAGAGTGAATTGGACTGTCGGAATTGCCATAGTAAAGTACATAGCCTTATAAGAATATTGCTATTCAAAAAGATTCACACTGCCAGACTATTTGGACCTGGTCATGCAGTTCTCATCTAATTGGAGAAATTGAGGTAAATGGACCTCACGCCATGCTAGCAAACAGTGCTAACCAACAGAAGGATTGTGCTGCCTTTGTGCTCAGTGCTCAAGTTGTCTGTTCCTCTTACCTTAACCTATGTAATGGCTACATTATAGGGCTGGTTTCCATCCTTGGGCTGTCTAGTTAAATTCTCATTCCAAACTTTTGTTCCATAAGATGCACTGGATAAAATTATCAAAAGCACCTTAATAACTTAGGCAACTGCCTCTCATTGACTTTGACTAGAACACCTTTGAAAACGTTATCTCTGATAATTTAATATTTTCTCTTTGGGCAATTCACTGGAGCCGATTCCATACTGCGTGGGAACCTTGCACATCTCTATTGTGGGCACACTGTACTGTGTGGAAATTGTGTGCATGTGAGTACAGGCGGGGGTAAATGTGGGATCCATGGGCCATGGGATCGGCTCCACTGAGTGCTTTCATCTTGTTATGTGTAAGGCCCAGAGTATCCAGGTTACCCAGGTGTGTACCGTAACACCATAAGAGCAACTTTTCACATGAATGAGGGACATAGGTCAAAAGCCAACTGCATGGTGGTACTTTCTCTAACCTTTTCTACTAAACGAATTGGCACAGAGAGAACTTGGGTCTTTTCTTTATTCCATGTAAAAGCAATTGTGGTAATTTGAAGTCTTATAAAGGAATTTCCTCTGCCCATTTATAAATACACAGTTGGCCAAATTCCACCCACATATGTCTATAGCGGAGCAGAGGCTCACTTGGTTACTGGACCATTAAGAGGCCAAACTCTGCACCTCTGAGGCACACCTGGGTGGGGTGTGGCCAAGTCAGCTCAGACGTCAAAGGCCTGTGACTAGCTCAGTTGAGGGGGAACTGCTCGAGAAGCAGGAGCAATAGTAGGGCTCTGCCTGATGGAGACAGGAGTCCAAGGGGGCTGCAAAAGAGACTTGAGCCAGGGAATCTCAGTCTACAGAGTTAGAGGCCAGCAGAGCTGGTATGAGCAGAGAGCTCGTTATGGACTGTGAGGTAAACCAGTGAACAGAACTTGGTTAAAGTTTGTACATGTGCACATGGTGGAAGAATAATGCATCAGCGAATAAAGGGACATTTTTAGAGCTAATTCTTGGTGCAGACCTGGCTGTTTGGGAGTCTGATCCTGAGGGGAACTACCCAGGCCAGGGCCCACCCCGCCACAATGTCAAATGGGGGATTTTTGTTGCAGTCTATTTAAAAAAAAAAAAACCCCAAATGCTATGCAGCTGTCTTATTATGTAACAAATCCACAGGTTCAAAAGAAATGATAAGGTTAAGCATCCTTCTGAGTACAGAGCTCTAAACTTGCTTATTAATTATGACATTCAACATATGTTCCCTACTTACCTGCGCATATTGCAACTCCTAGATAGGCGATTGTTGTAATCAAAATGGCCAACATGGTTCCCTTGGGGATAGCACTTTGTGGGTCCTTAAAACATGGTAACAACAAAGACAGCAGGGAGTTACTGATCTATTTGTAAAGGAAGAAATATCCAGCGTTTTGTGTATATAAAACTTACAAAGTGTATTAACAGCCTGTTGGTGTGGTCCTTCTGTAATATGCACAGGCCCACAACAAAGGATGTGGGAGTCCCATGCTAAGCCATACTTTGGGGCCTCTGACATAGACCCCCCAAAGAGCATGCAGGAAGCAAGGAGCCAATCAGGGTGAGGGGGGCAGGAGGAGCAGTACAGAGACATAGGCAGTCAAGATGCTGCCAGATGGTACTTTGCATGCGCCTGAATGTTTGCTTGTCTTCTCCCCTGTCTCTCCCCCTGTCCCCTCTCCCTGTCTCCCCCTCCTTGTCTTTTAGATTGTAAGCCACAGGCAGGGACCACTTCTATTTCTATGTTCTGTACAGAAACTGTTCTGTGCCAGGCACATGGCTGGCGCTATATAAATGTTTATAATAATAATAATAGCCTCATTTATAAATAATATTGTCTTTACAATACTTTGCTGAGCTAGCTGGCTTAATAGCACAGTGTAAACTGAGTTTCCACACATTGGAAAAGAGCACCCTATATCTAGACCAGATTATGTCAGGCCTGGACCACTAAGCACATTTTCCCTTTGAGGAAACTGAGGCACAACGTGACAGCATTGTTTGCTATTTTGCTTTTTACTGTCAACATTTCAACAGTCTTGCTACCACTCCGATGGCATTTGCTATTAATTTATGGCACTATCCCACATTTTGCAACAGTTCCAGGTATTCTGAGGATCTTAAGATAATAGTGACAATTTCCAATATTTCTGACATTTCCAACAGTTTTTCCAACACGTTAGCAACACATTCTGACACTTTGCAGCATTTTCTGACACTTTATGGGACTTGCAACAGTTTCTGACAATTTCTCCGCTGCCGAGAAATAGCAACAGGCAATAGCAGAAAGCAACAGCAAGCATTGGAATAAGTATGGGGATGCCGTGCCCGTGCCGTGTCAGGAAAACAGCAATGGCTGTACCCGAGGCTCCCTCCCTGATATTAGCTCAAGACAGGAACCTCAGCTGTGGCTGCAAGGCTCCATACCACCATCTCTGAGCTGCTACCGCCACTGCTGCTGATCCTAAAGGCAGGTGTTCCCTCCCAGCTTGAGGGGCAGCCACACTGGAAAGGGATGGGCCATAATATGGACTTGCCCACCTACTTTCCAACATGGCTGTCATGATGCTCCGCAGAGTGTAGAGTTAGATCAGAAAGGGGGCAGGACAGCCCCTTTGCTACACCTCTTCCAACATTGTCCCCCTCTGCCCCAACTCTGAGTTGCCTTCCAGAGGAAGGTAGCAACCAGGGATCTATGATCCCTGGGTCTTCCCCATTGGCGGCAACAGGGAAAATGCAGTGAACGCAGGTCCCTGGTAGTAATCCTACATCCAACTATGGTTGTTTTTACACGCGACGGGGGATGGGTGTTGGCAGAAGGAAACACACTCTCAACACAATGCAGGTGTTACTTGTGTACAGCGCGACGTTTTAAACACGGTAGTGAATACCCAATGGACACCCGGAGAACACACATTGTACTCACCAGTTCAGAGCGAGTTTATTTCCAGTGTTCATGATGAACACCTCTACCTCGTTGCATGTAAACATGTAGCGCAGCATGTCAGCACATACTTCCTGTCACATGACTGATTTGAGTGCATTGGAGGATATGGTGAAGTGGTTCCGGGGAGTGTATTCTGAAGTAGTTACTGCTGTGTTCAACACACCTTTTCTTTCATAGCGGCAAATTCATTTACCAGTAGCCGCAGGGGCCATCAACAGGAACAAAATCTAGAAACAGTTGTTCACAACAGACAGGAGATCAAACGTGCCCGCTGGCAGCAGAGGACGTGCCATGAAAAATAAAAGGCATGGGGCCGTCTTTGGGAAACAGAAGAAACAAGAGTCTTCAACAGAATTTGGGGTGATCCCGCTATGCAGGAACTTCTCAGGAACTCTCACAGGAATGAGTCTATTTTTAGACAGATTTCCAAAGGTATGAGGCAACTGGGATTCAAGCGTGATATGCAGCAGTGTAGGCAGAGAGCAAATGACCTCAAAAGGGGCTACAAGGAACTGAAGGACCACCAGAATAGATCCAGAAGAGGTAAAAGAACTGTTCCTTTCGAAAAAGAACTAGCTGAGATTTTTCACAATGATAAAGCCATTGAACCTGATGTACTTGTTGGAAATTATGAAGATGCTATGCGTCCCAGGCTTGAGGTAGAGCCACATGAATACCATCTACAGCCGTTACTAGTAAATGATAATTTGGAGCAGGATGAACCAAACCCACNTGCTTATTAATTATGACATTCAACATATGTTCCCTACTTACCTGCGCATATTGCAACTCCTAGATAGGCGATTGTTGTAATCAAAATGGCCAACATGGTTCCCTTGGGGATAGCACTTTGTGGGTCCTTAAAACATGGTAACAACAAAGACAGCAGGGAGTTACTGATCTATTTGTAAAGGAAGAAATATCCAGCGTTTTGTGTATATAAAACTTACAAAGTGTATTAACAGCCTGTTGGTGTGGTCCTTCTGTAATATGCACAGGCCCACAACAAAGGATGTGGGAGTCCCATGCTAAGCCATACTTTGGGGCCTCTGACATAGACCCCCCAAAGAGCATGCAGGAAGCAAGGAGCCAATCAGGGTGAGGGGGGCAGGAGGAGCAGTACAGCGACATAGGCAGTCAAGATGCTGCCAGATGGTACTTTGCATGCGCCTGAATGTTTGCTTGTCTTCTCCCCTGTCTCTCCCCCTGTCCCCTCTCCCTGTCTCCCCCTCCTTGTCTTTTAGATTGTAAGCCACAGGCAGGGACCGCGTCTATTTCGATGTTCTGTACAGCGCCAGGCACATGGCTGGCGCTATATAAATGTTTATAATAATAATAATAATAATAATAATAATAATCCCACTACTTTTCCAGGTCAGCTGAGCATGCACAGCAGCTACAGTGTAAGCTCTTGAGTCTAGAACCAGTGACCTGGCTGGGCTAGGCAGACACAAACACATGCTGACTGGACATAGCACCAGCATCCCCTTAAGAGCCTCCACTCTTCAGCAGAGTCAATATGATGGCTAATCAGCCCCAAATATGCAAATATTATTGGGTGCCAAGAATGTGTCATTTAGATCTGTGTAAGGAGAGGCCACCGCCCAAGGCTCTCAATGGATGCTTTTAGACAGATGGCAGCTCTGGTTCTGCCCATGCCAGTCCGCGTTACCCTTGGGTTGACTGGTTCATTTAAAAGTGCCCCGCCACATGTGCAAGCTCTGGAACATTCCAGAGCACTGCCTGTGGAACGGGCCGGCCAAACCTGGAGCATCAGCCAAAAGCGAAGCTACTGTCCGTCTAATGGGCAGTTTCACTCCTGGCCGGCTGTTGACCTGGACAACACCATAGAGTTGTGGGCACCAGCCTAGAGTGTTGGATGATCACCTGCAACTCGGGGGCTGGTGGGGGGGAACACGTGGGCCGACCGCAAGCTGGGGAACCTGCTAGGTCCGTCTAAAGTGGTCCTACGTGGGGCTGGAAATGGGCAGACATGGGGGTGCCCCCCCAGAGGAGCTCTGGGGGCCAGGCAGCCTCCACAACCATCTAAAAGCACCCATTGTTGCTAATTCTTCTGTATTTAGTGCACGTTTTGTGGAATTTGGTGTTTTCCCTTAAAGCTGCAGCTTTTGGAATCATTTGAATGTCCTCCTTTCCCCTCCTAAAAGATAAGTTTAGTGTTTAACAAGGCTCTAGCCATGATTCTATACTCATTGTTAATAGCACATCCAGACTAATCCATCCAGGTTTTACATGGGCTGAGGGACAGACATCTCACCAACTGGAGATGGCTAGCAGTTAGTTTGGTTATGTTGTGCTGAGAGCAGCAAGAATAAAGTTGCCTGCCTGTTTTAATCTAAAACGAACGTGTCATTCATTTCTGACGCTCCCATTATACTGGGGCACAACAATAGGTTTCTAGCCCTCGTGGTGTCAGAGAAAAGCTTAAAGATATGACCCAAGGGTGCCCTAAAAGGCAAAAGCTCCCGCCGGAGGTCCGCCTGACCACCGACCTCCCCTCTTTCTGTAGACAGTGTAAGACCTGGCTGTTCCGTGGGGCCTTTCCCGAGGGAGATGGGGTGGGTGGAAATTTGCTTTATTGTGGAGTTTTTAACTGCATTATTGTTGGTTTACTGTTTTAAATTGTTTTAATATGTTGTTAGCCACCCCGAGATGCTTTGAGCAGGAAGGGGCAGCATACAAATTTTATAATAAATAAATAAATAAACAAATAAAAAGAGCCCAGTTCTTTTAAAATTTAAATTAAAGCAATCTCCTTCTCTTGAGGCTAATCTCATGAGTTTTTGAAGCCTGTTTCGTCGTTTGTTTAATGTTGGCACCACTGGCCGGCAGCACAGGATGAGGATCTCATCTCCCTTGGGTGTGTGGGTGGGTGGGGAGATGCTTCCATCCTCCAGTGCTGAATTCTACAGAAAAGTATGTGTGGGTCCCAAATTCCATGGTGCCATATTGTGTCACGTGTGCATGGCAACACTATAAAACAACTTGGGCAGCTTTTTCACATGACTGAAGGACTTTGGCCCTTTTTTACTCAAGACGTTCCCTCACATAGACACCCATCGTCCATGTAGGGGAGCATCCCGTGTAAATGTGGAGGTGTGTGGGCGCATGCTCCCACAACCCACACATCCCCACGGATCCCCACACAACAGCAAAAAGGTTGCTCCATGCAGGGGGATGGGTGGGGGATGGGGGTGTGAACCATATGCACCCGCGCCACCCCGCAGCGGTGCGCACATGGACCGCCCCTCCCCAGTGGCGGTCTGTGTAAAAAGGGCCATACTATAGTCACAAGTCAACTGAGTGGTGGTACTTTTCCTAACCTTTACCACGGAGACAGCTATTTCCTATCCCCTGTGCAGAGTGAAGCTGGATCTTTATTATAGCTTTAAGTTTCCTTTGCAGTAACAAAGCAGTGCCAAATCAGGGCAGGGAATAGTTAAGTTCAAAGGGGCCCTTGTGTAGAAAATGGAATGCCCCAGTCTCTTCTCTGTGGCAGGAGATGCAGCTGCAACAGGAAGGATGGGCCCCCAGGTTCTTGGGCCCCAGTGCAGCTGCATTGCCTCTCCCTATTCTAGCTACGCCCTTGCAAAGGGACCAAGCATGGAACAATGGCTGTTTTTAAATGAGCACGGCTTGGGGGCAGGTCCATGTGCATCACATGGAGCGCCGACGGATGTCTGGTGATAGGGGGGGGGGTGTTAAATGGGCCAGGCTGGGTGTGTGCTGGGGGTGCGCCCCTACCCACGCAGCACCCACTCATGCTTCCATACAGAGTATCCCAAATTTTTCCCCGATGCTCCTTGCGTGGGCACGAGTGGGCGGTGTGTGGGTCATGGGAGCGCACACCCATCTCCACTGCCTTCAGATGGGTGTTTGGGTGGACCTGCGTTGGCGTATCCCGTTTAAAAATGGCCAATATCTGGTTCCAAATCTCCTGCCGTAACTTGCAGGCAAACCTACATATCCAGTTGTACAATTTTTTCAGTTAGACCATGGCTGCAATCCTTATCACATTCACTCATGAGTAAATATATTTAGGATTGTGACCCATGCGATTGCTGCAAATAGCCATTCTGAAAGGAAGACAACATGGTTGCTGTAACTAAGAATTGCCAGTAAAACCCAAACTTGATCAAGTTCACTTAAGATTGGTTTTACTTTTCCTTATATAAAAGTCTCACATGTGTTCCTGCTGAAAGACACCATTTTGTTGGGTCAGCATTTCTCCCCTAAGCTCCTACTTAAACACTAAATCAGCACTGTTCATGCTTCTGTGGAGAAGGGTCTCCAAGGCTTTCCATTATATACTCTGATTTGGAGAAGGGGGTAATACCATCAACAAATTCTTCCAGGCTATAACTTGATATATATTTGTTCAGCTACAAAGTTAAGTAGTTTGGTTCAGTTTCTTTGCAACATTGGTTTAGAGCAGTTTTGGTTTTTTAGATAAAGGAACATTGTTAAGCACACTTAAAAAAAATAAATAAATCATTTTCCAGATGTTTTTTCTTTTAATTCTTAAACCCAAACCAAGTTTGGCAATAAACAATGTTATGTATGTCTGTTGTATACAATGAACAACATAATCATTTTAACTATTGGTAAAACCAAATAAAAATTAATGTGGATAAAAAAGTTTATTGAGTTGAAAAATAATTGCAGGTGCCTCTTTGCCATCTTTGGTCCTTTTCAAACAAATGCGCCCCCCCCCGCCCCGGTGTGGGTGTGTGTGGGATCCGTTTGAACACTGCGGTGGGTGCAGAGGGGCGTCTGTGGTGGGGAGGGTGTGTGCTCCTGCACTCCACCCACTACCCACGTACGGAGCAACGGGCGCCAATGCCAGGTGCTCCATGCATCGAGATGGGTGGAGGTGGGTGGGTGGTCTGTGGGAAAGCACCCCAGTGCACCGCCCCCCCATCCGCCCCCACACCCACTTCCGTTTGAAAAGGGCCTTTGATTCAGAATCATGCACTTAATAAATACAGTTTTGATTTACACGTGTCAAGCAACGGTCACGTTTATCAGGCCTTAAGCTGCAATTTTAGAAGACTAATTTCAGAGAAGCAGCCATTTACTCAATGTGTTACTGTCATTATAGGGCTAGGAGTCAAGTCATGGAAGATTCCCATTAATTTCAGTGTGGTTTGGATCAGACTCTTTTAAAAAAATGAACAATAGCTGCTTCCTAAATGAAAGTGTGTTATTGTTTTCCAGGTTTGGTAAGGTTGGCTTATTTCATTAGGCCACTGATACATCAAAGCATGGTCAGTGGGGGGAATGAAGGGCGGTGGAAATGTGTCAAGGATGGCTAGGAGATGTTACATTTTCCTCCCTCACGGCTTCGATATTTGGAGCTCTCTCTCATCCTGGATCCATGGAGAGTGCACCACAGACAGGACTGGGCTTAGGTAAGGGCAATAGAGGCAGTTGTCCTGGGTCCACAGTGTGGGGGCCTGCAGGAAGTGCTACCCCATTGCCGCTGATCCTGAAGGGCTCAAGGAGCTCCAATGACATTCCTGACATTCCTGTGGGGCCCTGCCACCACTCCTGAAATAAGTGACAATGGTAGGTTTCCCAAGGGCCCCTGGTGAGCCATGTCAGCAGATTGCCAAACACTAGTCTGCCAGTTGTTAAAGGAATGTGACCATGGGGACCCTGAATTTTATTTTCACCCTGGGCTCCACAAATTCTAAAGCCATCCCGAACCACAGAACAAAGAAATGGTGAGATTTTGTTATAGATGCTCTAAGGAAATGTGTAATTCTTTATCCATCAGTAGTCTGCCTAGCCTACTCAGAAGTGGGCAAACTGGCTCTAGAGCCACATGTGGCTCTTGACCTCCCCCCCCCCCTTGTGGTAAATGGATGTGGCTCTCAGAATTAGGAAACTTTGCCCACCCTTGGCCTATAAGAGTATACAGAGTATTCTTGGGGATAGTATATATTATGAAATTATTGAGATTCTCCGAGGTTGGATTGAAATCGTAAGTATCCATCTCAGTAATCCCCCTCACCCTCTCAAATCATCTTGGTTTTTGGTCTAATTCTACTGCCTTTACCTCTGTTTTGAAAGCAAACAGGTCCAGTCCAGGAGTAATTTATGGCTGGTATTGGTAAAATCTGTGTGAATAATATTTCTAGAAGACTAGAGCCTAAAATTCAATCTAGCTGGAGCCAAGCTCTTTACCACCAAAAACAAGCCATGCAGTCAGGCTGTACAACCTGTTTGACCCATAATATATTTGCTGCACCCATTACAGTATATGAGTAACTCATTTTGAAGCTTCAGTACTGAATACCAACAGTGGATACTTGACAAATACTCCATAGGCTGCCGCTGGGTACTGTCCTTAATGCTACTGAACAGCAAATCCAATACATCCTCACTACAACAGACCTCTTGGAATCTAAGTTCATTACAATGAAGGGTTCATACTAGTTAAAGGACAATCAAGATGACATTAATGATGATCAAAATGTGGGGACAGAGCGGCCAGGTTTGTTATGGGTCTGCTCTAGTGAATGGCATCATAGTGAAGATGCACGGTTTCTTGATGAGATGAGATGTTTCATTAAATGTTGGGGAATGCCAAAAGGCTATAATCATGATTTGCATTTAGCAAAAACTTGATTCTTAGGGTGTTTTCACACAAGAGGGGAGATCCCCAGACTCCATGGTCACTCCGTCCCCCCCCCCACCACCACAGACTCCACATGGGATCATACCAAATGGGCAGGCATTCTTCCCGGGCCATGGTCCGGTCGAATTCTCCCCATCCTCCACCATAGTGTTGCAATTGCTCCTTGGGTGCTCTAGGCTGCTGCTGGCTGCGACTCTATGGTGATGAATGTGTGTGTGCGCCCCAACAGATGGGAGGGCATGGGGAGGGTGCCCCATGCCCCCCCCAACACATGGCAGGGGGCCTCGGGGCAGCGTGTTGCTCTGGATTTGTTTGTAGTTGCCCGCGCAGCGTGCTCCACATTTCTGGTGATGACAGCGTGTGAAGCAGCCCTGGGGCAGCCCTGAGGGGAACATCTAGTGGCCCCACGACACAGGAGTAGGAGAACATGGGGCTAATGGGGACAAAAGAGGGGCAACGTCTTGTGTGTTAACTCTCTTAAGTTACCACTGAATATCTAATGAACAGCTATAAAAACTAGAGGATACTCAAATCAGTAACTCCATCCTTAATTTACCATTTTGCTTAGTTATTGGAAAGATCACTGGAAAGATGAATGAGCTAACATAATTTTTAGTCTCTCATTAACTCTCACATAGGACCTTTTTACATGGATGCCCTCCCTCCCCCCACCTTGCCCACATGTGCAACTGCATGAGCAGGGCCAGGGAGGGCCATCTGACCACCATGGCCAGTGGATGAGGGTGTGTCCGTGCTCCTGCACTCCACCGATCCTCCATGCACAGAGACATTGGAGAAAACAGAGGTGCCTCCATGTGTAGAGATGAGTGGAGATGCGTAGGTGTCCACGTGACAGGCAGCCCACGCACCACACACCCACTGTGGCGCCCACCCATCTCCCCCGCACTGCAGCTCCTTCTCTGTCTGTTAGAAAGGGCCATAAGCTGCTCTATATGCTAAACTTTGAATTTCCTTATTTCTGTGGATATAAAAAGGTATATTTTTCAGTATGATAGAAGGTGAACTAGCAAGGCAGCAGTAATGGGAATTATGTAATCAATTTCCCTATGTCACAACCTGACAATACAACTATCTTGCTGGAGTTTATTGAAATAGTCTTTTAAATTTTGTGTCCTCTTTTTGGCAAACCAAATGTAACTGAAGTAATTCTATATAAGTAGCTCTATTGCTATAGGAAAAAGGGGAGGGTAAATGTGCAAAGCTTTCAAAGCGACTGCTTTGAAGTATGAAGTTATGCTTGAATTGAAATCAAATATAAAGTTGACTAATAATTTTGCATCTTATTGTTGTACATCTGCAGTGTAAACATACATATTTTGTACATTATATTGATACCTCTAAATCTCCTGAGATGTTGGCCCCTGCCAGAATGCCAGTAGCTGCTGGGAAGAAAATGGCAAAGACTGAGAAAAATCCTTCCCCTCGGAAGTCTGGTCCAAAGTTTTCTGCAAATATTGAAGCTGCAAGTATAAAAGAAAGGGAAAAATTCTCACCAGGACTAGTTAGTGAAGTCCATAGAAATACAGGATGAGCTCAGTAAGTGAACTTGCCTTTCACTGCTGGAAAATTGGGTTCAAATATGATGTATGGCATAAGTTAAGTGAATTTGATGATCCCAGTCTAGTCTCTCAGAGCAGACCCAGGTTCTCATCTCTGTGCTACTACTCCGTGTTGGAATTGCAGGAGTTGTGCAGTCAGTCTTTGGTGTCTACACGTGGTTATGCAAAGACGTTTGCGGATGACCTACTCACAAATATTACTGCCAGTCTGTTGGCTTCATAGTTCATAGACAGTTAAGTTCCAAAGCAAAACATGGACTCTGATATAATCCTCAGATATAAACATCAGATACAATTCAAAGCAAACAAACTAACCTGGTTTCTCTAGGACACATACTTGCTCAACTTGGGATAGAAAGGACTGGAGTTTTTCTCAGTGGGAAATGTGCAGAAATAAAGGCTTCAGGACTGGGCTAACCATTAATTTACTTCAAAGTACTGAGAAACACTTGCCTTGGTAATTAAAAAAGCCTCTTGCCCTCTTCTCGGCGTTGGTTGGAATGACTGTCCCAATGAAGAAGTTTGCAATGGCAATCAGAAGAATAACTAGAAGAATAACTTGAGCCTGTTAGAGACAAGAACATTTTACTAGCAGAGTTACCTTTGGTGTTTATGCCTTCTTTGTGATCCATTTAACATTTCCATGGTACTAGTTCATACTAAACCACTATTTGTCCAGATAATTTCAGTAGTCATCATTGTAAAACTATAGACAAAATTCATTAAACTATATGACAAAAATAAATACTTTGTAACAAATAATGCATACAAAATGTTGCAAGCTATAGTTACTGCTTTTTTTGGTGATAACAGAGGTGACAGCACTGTCATGGCAACCTGGCCCAGACTGGGAGGGGCAGCCATGGCAGATATAGTTAAGATTGGTCCAGCCGCAAAATAAAGGGCAGCTGCCAGCTGGGCCAGGTTGGGGGATGGAAACTAGCATTCCCCCATCCAGGGAGGTGGGGGGGAGGTACAGGGAATGATGTGCAGTGGCCAGCTCTGCCCCCATGCTGTGGCTGGCACCCCACCCCCTGCCATGATAGGCACATGGTGACACACACACACCCCATTCTGGGCCGGGCAGATGTAAAAACAGACATGCCCGCCTGGTTCACCCCATTCTGGCCCACCTGGGTGGCTTGCAGGGTCAGACCATGAGCTTGCTTCATTCTGGGCCCACGTTTCTGGCCTGGCCACCAACCCCACCAGGGTTTGAACCAGACCCACATCTTGCAGGCCCGGAACAGACATGTGGAGTTCGACGCTGGTCCAGGCAGACCACAGTGGGTAAACTGGGAGAGCATTGCACCTGTTAACACCTAAACTGGAAAGGTGTGGGACCAGTTCGGTTGGTACGCCCCCAGAGACTGATGGAAACTGAAAGGTTCCGAAATGCTTGGGGAGTTACCCTTCGATCTCAACGGCTGTTTACTCGATGACCTTGTGACTTTCTGGAATACTCTGCTAACTGAGGCCATCAACCAAATGGCTTCAAGATGTCTGCTGCCCTGACTGCGGACACCGCAGGTCCCCTTGGTTTACAGACAACCTGCGGCAGATGGAAATGGGAAGGGCAGCGGTTAGAGCAATGGTGGCACCATTCTCACGCTGAAGCTGACTGATTGTGACATAAAGTCAGTTTACAGACCTATGCCATGGCTGTACAGGCAGCAAATAAGAGGTTCTTTGCTGCTCCCATAGCATCCAGAGTCGCGTCCAGCAGACCTTTTCTGGGTAGTGAGGGGGCTGGTCAGTCTGGCCTCCCTCCACCTGGAATTGGAATCTTCCAGTGCTCTCTGTGACACTTTTGTCAGCTTTTTTGTGGATAAAATCGCTCATATTCATGACAACTTCAATGTTGCATTTTACAGCAGTGGGAGAACCAGAGGTAATGGACACCCTGCCCTGTTCTGTCTTATGGGATTGGTTCCAGTCAGTGTCACCTACTGATGCGAAGGATGTCCTGGGGTCTGTCAGGGCCACCTGTTGTGAATTGGACCCCATGCCCATCCTGGCTGGTTAAAACCAGCTGGGAGATGCTGGGGCTTTTGCTAGCTGAGGTGGTCAACGCCTCCCTTATGGAGTGCCGGGTTGCCTTAAAGAGGCAGTGGTATGGCCTCTGCTTAAAAAAATCATTGTTTGATGTTAACTCCTTTGCCAGTTATAGGCCTGTCTCTAACCTTCCCTTTTTAGAGACGGTTATTGAATGGGCGGTGGCACGGCAGCTTCAGCAGCATCTGGACCGTATCAGTTTTCTGGATCCCTTGCAGTCCAGCTTTCATCTGGGTTTTAGCACTGAGACTGTGCTTGTGGCCTTGGTCGATGACCCCCTCTGTAAGTTGGACCAGGGTCGATCGACCCTGCTGATCCTGTTAGATCTTTTGGCTGCATTTGATACCGTTAACCATGAGAGATTGGTGACTCGATTGCAGGACCGAGCTGGCATGGGTGGGACTGTTCTTGAATGGTTCCACTCTTTTCTGGCCAAGAGAACTCACCGTGTGGTGCTGGGTGATTTTTCATCTTCTCCCTGGGATCTCATGTGTGGAGTCCCGCAAGGTTCTATCTTGTCCCCGCTCCTGTTCAACATGTATATGCAGCCAGTAGGAGAGGTCACTGGAGAGTTTGGGGTGCAGTGTCATCAATATATTGATGACACCCAGCTTTACCTGTCTTTTTCAACCAACCCAGACCCGGCAGTCTCGGTGCTTACCCGGTGTCTGGAGGCTGCAGGAGACTGGATGAGGGTGAATCGTCTAAAGCTGAATCCCGACAAGACAGAGGTGATGCTGGTCGGTAGGGCTGAGGGAGTGAATGCTCCCATCATTGATGGAGTTGTCTGCCCCCCATTGGTTCCTCAGCTCCATAGTCTGGAGGTGCTCCTTGACTCACAGCTCTGCTTGGATGCCAGATGGCAGTCGTGGTGAGAGGGGCATTTTGCCAATTACACCTGGTGCGATGACTTCAGCCGTATGTCTCAGACACGGATCTGGCCACCATCATCCATGCTTTCATCCCATCAAGACTGGACTACTGCAATGCGCTCTAGGTGAGGCTACCCTTGGTGACAGTCTGAAGACAGCAGCTGGTGCAGAACGCGGCGGCCCATCTCCTTACGGGGACGGGTTGCCACAAGCACATTACACCGGTGCTTTGCTCTCTGCACTGACTGTCTGTAGTCTTCCGGGCTCGATTCAAGGTGTTAGTTTTGACCTATAAAGCCCTAAACGACCTGAGCCCCACTTATCTGAAGGATTGCCTCACTCCCTGGGCCCTGGATCGGCTAGGGACACCTCCCTCGGAGTCCCCTGGTTATCTCAGGTGGTGGCGATGAGGGGGGCATTCTCAGTGGCTGCACCACAGCTGTGGAACTCCTTCCCGATGGAGGTTGCCTGGCCCCAGACCTCCCCTCTTTCTGTAAACTGTGTAAAACCTGGCTGTTCCACCAGGCATTTGGCGAGGGAGATGGGTGAGGGGCTGGGTAGGGGGGGAAGGTCAGGTTTTTTATTGCTTCCACCTTGGGTTATATGTTGTTTTATATAGTTTTATTTTTTGTTATTTATTGGGAAATTGTATTTTATATATTTTAGATATGTTGTGAGCCACCTCGAGCTGCTGTGGCAGGAGGGGACGGCCAAGAAATACAAATAAATAAATAAAAATAAATAAATAAACATTCATGTGGCCGGGCCACTGGAGAGGGTGAGGAGCCATATGGCCCCGCCCCTGCGCTGCACCTGGAGCCCCACCCCCACCATGATGGGCAGCCATGGCAGCCAATGATAGCTGCCACGGTGCACTCAATCTCACCCATGCCACAGCAGGCCATAACAAATGCCATGGCCCACTGTAGCCCACTCTGGCTCCATCAGGCAGATGGTAGCCCGGACTGTGACCCTAAAGTCAGCCCAGGCTTGCTGCTAACATGCCCAGGAGTAATCCCAGGCAACATCTGGCAGCGCAAAAACTAATATGACGATGGCCCACCAGCCAAAGCAGGCTACAGCGGGTCTATTAAGGTCAACACCCATAGTGTAATTGAGTTCCTCTGCAAAAATGGGGAGATATTGTCAGGTTGTGACAGAGTAAATTTTGCATATGAGACATTTCATATTGTTACATTATCTGTATAGTTGTAGAAGGTAACCTAATGGATAATGTGTTGGACTGGGACCCGAAAGATCAGGGTTCAAATCCAGTCTGAGCCATGAACTCGCTGGGTGGCTTTGAGCAAGTTACTATTTCTCAGCTTCAGTTCCTCATCTGCAGATGGGAATAACAAAAACATAACTCACATGGTTGTTGTGTGGGTGAACTAGATAAGGATTGTAAAGCATTTTGAACACTGAAAACACTATCAAAATTATTAATAATATTTCAATGGTTATTAATTGATCTTTTGACCCCTTTTACAAATGGCTTTCACTTAACGTTGCAATAAAAACAAGGTTTATTTATTTATTTAAAAATTATCCCACCCTTCCCTCAAAAAGGCTCAGGGCAGCTTATAAAAACATATAAAAATACAAACAACTGCCCCCCCAAAAAAACCTAACCCACTCATAATACCCCCAAAATCCACCCACTACAACCTCCCCATTTCCCACATCCAACCCCCCACATAACCCTACCCCAACCCCACCTCCATCCCTTACCCCATCCCACCTAATGCCTTTTCAAACAGAAAAGCCTTTAACCGCCTCCAGAGGACACTCAGGCTTGGGTTCAAACAAACCTCCGGGGGAAGGGAGTTCCACAGCACCAGGACAGCAACTGAGAACACCTCTCTGTAAGCCCATGTCATATGAACAAGACTAATGGATGGTCCCCACAGGGAAGCACTCCTGGACGGTCGCAGGGGCTGCAGTGAGGCATGGAAAGACAGGCAGTCTTTTAGATATGTGGGGCTCAGAGAGTTTAGGGCTTTAAAGGTCAAAATCAGCACCTTGAATTGTGCCTGGAAACTTATAGGGAGCCAGTGCAAATTTCAGAGCACCAGTGTAATGTGCTCCCGGCGCGAGCCCTGAGCTGCCTTTGAGCAGGAGGGGGTGGGATTTCAAATATTAGTAATAAATAATAAATAAATAATAAATTCTGCACCAGCTGCGGTTTCTGAACAGTCATCAAGGGCAGCCCCACGTAGAATATGTTGCAGTAATCTAGCCTCAAGGTGATGAAAGCATGGGTGACAGCAGCCAGATCCGAATCAGAAAGAAAAGGCCGCAACCTCCTCACCAGATGGAGTTGGTGAAAAGCGCTCCTGGCCACCGCCGCAACCTGACATTCGATGGACTCAATCAATAACAGGAGCCCCAATCCCTTCCAGATCACAAGGCTGGCCAACTATCATAACCTCAGTCTTGTCTGGATTTATCTTCAGTTGGCTCAGCCTCATCCAGTCCCAAATAGCCGCTAGGCATTGGGGTAAGCACTAAACTGCAGGGCCTGGGTTGAATGAAAAAGAGAGGTAGAGCTGGGTGTCATCAGCGTACCAATAGAACTTGACCCCAAACCTCCGAATGACCTCACCCAGCAGCCTCGTATTCATGTTGAACAAGAGGGGAGACAGAATAGAATCCTGCGGGACCCCATAGGGAAGGTTCCCAGAGGACGATGAACAGTCGCCTATCATCACTCTCTAGGACCTCCCTGACAGGAAGAAGCGGCCACGCACCTCAGCCAGGTTCCGCAGTCATGTCAACGACAATTCATGATCAACCATATCAAAAGCCACGGAAAGATCTAACAAGATTGACAGGGTGGAATTTCCCTTGTCAATCTCCAGGTTCTGGTCATCGACCAAGGTCACAAGCGTAGTCTCTGTGCCATAACCAGAATGAAAGCCTGACTGAAATGGGTCCAGGAATCTGAGGGGAGCTGTCGGGCAATCATCCATTCAATAACCTTCCCATAGGTTACAGACACGGCCCACGAGGTTGCAATTCTGGAAGTGAGTTTGACAGGCACAGACCAGTCTTGGAGGTATTTCAAGTCTTTTTTGCTGGGCACATTGAATTTTTGAAAAGTTGATGGCAAGGTAAAAATCTATTCAAAGGATATGAATAGTCAGGTAGCATAGCTCAGTCTGGGGGCTTACACTACTCAGAGTACTATAGCAATGTAGTACATACTTTGGGTGTTTTTAAATGAGTAAGCTGATGTGTGTGTGTGTGTGTGTGTGTGTGTGTGTGTGTGTGTGTGTGTCTGAAGTGTGGCTCTGCCATGAAGCACTCACACAGGGGGAATGCGTGGGAAGTAATTCAAGCAGGCAGCTCCCAGCGTGGCTACCCTGGCCATGGAGGTGGCCACCATACATTTTCCTGGCCCCACACTGAGCACCCTATATTTCCTCGCATTGCTCCATGCGTGGCCATGAGTGGGTGCTCCATGACTCACGGGAGCTCACATCCAGCTGCTCTACTTTCAGATGGGTGGTCGTATTCATGGCTCCTGAGTGGCCACGTAGAGTATCGTTTCATTTGAAAACTGTGACCCTTTTCAAATGGGCTGCAGTGCCGAAGGGAAGGGGGGGGGGGATCAGCCATTACACGGGTGCACCCCTATCTCCACCCATCTCCCGCATGGAGAAACCACCATTATTGCATTCCCACCCACCAGCTGCATCGGTCACATGGGTGCCCCCCCCCCCCCGATGCCCACACAGTGGATCTGCATGGGCATGGGGGAGGGGATCTCATGTGAAAAGGGCATGTTTAACTGAATGCCACAAAATACAGAGGAGATGTCAAAGCATTCAGGAATGATTTTAAAAACCCACTGACTTTGGTGTCAACAGTGTTAAGACCCCTGGAGCATATACTACAGCATATAAATGTTTAAATATTATTGATGTACTTATTTGTTTTACCTTTGCTTCCCATTCCATTCCAGCCACAGAAATGCCTAAAAGAAGCACTACTGTTATCGATCCTATTATTCGGATGTCATTGAATTCATCCACCATTATTGCGTTACTACTCTGGAAAGGGATAAAACACATTACAATGCACACAGCTTCTATAAAATAGCTCAGAAGACTACATAAAAAAGAATGGAATGAACTAATGATTGCTTCATCGGTCTCTCTGGTTAATGAGCCCTACGGTTCACATTTCTTATGCTAGTTGGGCCTTCATAGTTGAGATTATTGGCTGGCTAATTAGGAACCTATTCCCTTTAGTGATTTTGAAACTCCTCTAGCACTGTATGAAACACTGCTTCAGCAAGGTAGATATGATGGAAAAGCATATTAAGTAGGATTTATAGTACAGTTAGAGAATTCCAATTCGCAGATAAGGTTGTCACCTAAGCATTTTATTAGACATCATTATTTACCAAGTTAACAGACTTCCCCAGTTTAAACACATGCAACACATCTGTTTTAAAATTTACCTTAAGAAGCTCCACAACTGTTTCAGCAAACCCAACTACATACATAGCTACAGCCACAGCATTGGCAAAGGCAAAGATAAGTCCAATGGAGCCACCAAACTCAGGTCCTAGACTTCTTGAGATGAGGTAGTAAGCTCCGCCTGTTAACGAAACAGAATTGCTTTGACATAACAGTACAGACACTATGTGCAGTCCTCACTCATTAAAGTCAACGGGAGTTTTACCATTGGTTTTAATAGCTTCAGGATTGCATCCATCAAGTGAAATCCTGTCTGCCTTACCCATATTTAATTAATTAATTAATTAATTAATTTTTATCCCACCAGTCCCAAGGGCTGAAGGAAGATTAGGATACAATTTAAAGAGTACACACAAATAAAATCAATTTTAAAACTTCTCTCATAAACCTCCCCAAACCCTATCCCTGCCTGACAAATGCCTGGCCAAATGGAAAAGTCATACATTGCCTCTGATAGATAAACAGGCTCAGGTTTAGACAAACCTCTTGGGGAAGGTAATTCCATTAGCAATCCCACCATTTGGTTAAGGGCATATACTCCACCATTAAAGTCAATGGCAGAGGACTGTCCTATAAGTAACATAAGTGGGATTTGCCCTGTTCATACAGAAAAGGAAATCTTCAAAGCAGTGTTGGGGGAGTGTCAGGGCAGGGAAACTGTTTCAAGAATGCTGCTTTGTTGATTTACCCTAAATTTCAAATACTGGAAATGCCCAGTTAAGGCAAAAATCTTTTGAAAACATTCATATTTAATTTCTATGTAGCATGTGCTATTTGATGGCGAAAAGAGGCCCTCCTGAAAATACTAAAGGAGAAAACACCAAAAAGGTTTGTGTCTTACCTTGATCCATCCCATCGTTATAATAAAAAGTCATTTGCCAACATGTTAAAATATACATTCCTTCTACAGTCTGCAGAAAGAAGTGTGTAGAGCTGTCAAGGGTTTTTACATTTTTACAAAGGTAGAACCCTCAAATTATCAATAATAAAGATTGTTCCTGTTATTGTAATGAGCAATAACATTTAATGACTAGGAATGTTTATGATCAGCTCTACAAAAAAGACATTTTCTTATTTGCAGCTAGTCCAGTAAAAGATTTTTACATTTTGGTTTTGTTTTGCTTGACTGGACTAATTTCATTATCACTTTTCTTTCAGCTGTGAAGGTTTCTATAGTCTTCATGCAAAGTTAATGATACTTACCGCCTCTGACTACTCCATTTGTGCAAATGGCTGACATGGAGATACCTGTTAATGTTGTTACTACCACACTCAGGGAAATAACCACAACTCCGAGACCTGAAAAATCCCAAAAAGAGATGTGTATTTGACCTAAATACCTGTTCAGTTCACCAGTGTTTAGATCATGTTGTAAGATACTGCCTTCATCCACTGGGGAGAAGAGGGATCAGCTGTACCTGAAATGTGCTAAACGTTTGAGTACCGTCAAGTTTCATGAAGTACCTGAAATCGACTAGACTTTGGTACCGCATCAAAGGTTAAATCACTCATGTTCCAAGATGAACCTAACATGCAAAAGGGTTTAATAAAGAAATAATCAGAAAGTGATAATAATTAATGCATCCATTGATCTTCACCAGCCTTTAAAAGGAGAGGAATGAAGCTTATCATGTCCAGTTTGTCCAAAGAAACGGAAGCTGAAATGTTCTGAATAGAAAGTTTCTATTAAAGGGAAAGAACCAAAGAACTCTTAGGAGAATGTTGAATCTGTCCACCCTTCAGGGTCCTTTGAAGTGCACTTCATGAACTGAGCTGAACTTTGATTCACAAAAAATGGCAAATCAAGTATCTTTAAATCTTAAATAGTATTTAGCTAGACAATTTACCTGCTGGTTGCCTTTGGTTCAAGATGCAACTGAGGTGCTGTTTTCAGGACTAGAACTTGATTTGCATAATAATACATGACAATAATACATGACAATCCGAGGCACATCCTTTTTGGGTCTTGAGAGCATAAAAAACCCTTAAAATTTTACCTCCACGGACAAACCCATTAGTCGCTATTGCAGAAGTTGACAAACCAGTAATGGAGGTTACCATGGTGGCAAGGAGAATTATGATAACTCCAAGACCTGTCAGTAATGAAAAGATAAAATATTTTATTTGTGTTCCATAGTCTTGCACATTTATCTGCCTTTAAGTAGAAGTTAAATTTTCAAACAAATTGCGTCTCTGAAATGAACAGAGGTTTTTAGAACACTCTAAATGGACTATGTATATCTCTCTCAGTGGTAAAACATTCTTCAGTCTTCAAGCCAAGATGTTCCCAATTAGTAGTACCCCAGCCCAGGATTGCTAATGGTTTCCAAAGGCTTTCCTGACCAGCTAAATTTTAAAAATAAATGGCTGCTTTACATCTTCCTTTGGTCCCATCTATACTTCAGAAATACCCACATTTAAAGATGATGGTGTAACATGACTGTGAGCAAGCTAGGTTATAACATGGGTAACTATTTTTTGTCTGGATGGATGGAAAGTATAATTGTTTTAGAGAACCGTACTATAGGCAAATTATACAGTGGGGTTAATATACGATTCATTAACATGTTTTTTTAGGTTCTTATGTCACTTCTCTGTGTTAAATGAGCTCCTGGTTTGGGTTTAGATAAGGCACAATCACGCTCAGATACCTTTGTCAAGTTTTGCATGTATCAGTCCTGATCAAATGCCTCCAAAACTGGAGATGGTATGAGACACAGGAAGATGACCTAACCAAATTGCCAGATGACCTGTAGATATTAGAGCAGTGCAAGGGTGGGACAATCGGGAGCCAAAGGAAAGAAAATAAATAATAGAGATATGCTGCCAATAAGCATCATGCTCAAAAGGACTTCATTTGCACCTGGGCTTCTTAATATTGTCCTAATGTAGCTTTTTAATGCAAATAGTTGTCGTAGTTACTACAGGGGAAGACTAGGGGTTGTGAGGGGAAGTGGCGCTGAGAATATCTCCACTTTAAGAAAAGATCCGAAGTATGTAGAATTTGAGTTTCACTAATTTCAATCTGTTGTACGGCTAAATTAATCCAACTTCTTAAAGTTTGGGATAAACAATCAATAATTCTGATTCTCAAAACAGTTCTTTTCAATTTAGATACATGACCATCAATGGCGATTTGGTGGCCGTTTGGTGACCAGGAGGTGTAGGGAGCCCCACCCCCCTCCAAAAGCCCCTCAGACGTGTTGCAGCAGCTGGTGGCAATTTGAATGTGCAGCCTGGAACGAAGTCCTTGAAAGAGTAGCATTTTT
>QEPC01000892.1:5043343-5056637 GCA_003113815.1 Sphenodon punctatus
CAAAAGGTGATGTCATCTGGAGCTGTTTTTCCAACAGAATGCAGCATCCTGTCTTCTGACAGGGACAGGCCATAGGGAGCACATAATACCAGTGCTCCGAACTCTGCACTGGTTGCCTATAGCATTCCGAGCCTGATTCAAGATGCTGGTTTTCACCTTTAAGGCCCTATACAGCTTGGGCCCCTCCTATCTGAGAGACTGCCTCACTCCTCGCATCCTGGGGTGAGCCTTGCGGTCCGCTGGGGCAGCTTCTTGGAGGTCCCCTGGGTTAGCCGGGGGGCCACAATGGAGGGGGCAGTGTCAGTGGTAGTGCCACAGCTGTGGAACTCCCTCCTGGAGGAAGCTCAACTCACCCTGAGTCTGTTAGCCTTTCGCTGGGCCTGTAAGACCTGGCTGTTCGTTCAGGCCTTCGGGGAAGGGAGTGGGTAGGGGTGGGGGAGATGGGTAGTGGGAAGGGGGTTGGGTTAGGGAGGGGTTGAGTATGGGTTATTTTAATCTGGGGGTTTTAGGTTGTTTTAATTGTATTTTAGTTATGTGTTTTAAAATGTTTTTAGCCGCCCCGAGATGCTTGTAGGAGGAGGGGGCGGCATATAAATTTAAATACATAATAATAATAATAGGATGCTTTTCTGAACTGTACGCATGTGATTCAGCTTCCCATGATGCTGAAAAACTGGAATGGAAACTAGGGATGGGCGAAGAGAACGTGCTTCGGATGTTCGGACGTTTGGTTCAAAACCCAAGTTCGGGTTCGATGGTTCGGTTCAGCCAAGTTCGGTTTGCCCGAACTTTCAAAAATAATGCAATCGAAATCAAAACCAAAACCTAATTTTCGGCCCTGGAAAGACGTTTTTCCTGCCTCTGAACTCATCTGAACTCGTCCGAACACGACTAAACTGTTCAGTCATTCGAGAGTTTGGTTTGGACGTTCGGTTCGGACGTCCGAACAGACCAAGTTCGGTCCGAACTCCGAACATTCAAACCATGTTCGCCCATCCCTAATGGAAACCTCATAACAGAATTTCTCATGAGGCACTCTTCCCATGTAGACTTTAGGCCAGCAGTATCACAAGAACAGTCTTTATTAAGTGTTTTGTGTTTCCATACTCATTCTTGGCCATGCAAGATTATATGAAAATATTTTCCCCCCACCATACTCTGTAGTCTCACAAAAGTTTTTATACATGTTTTAGCCCAAACAATGAGTCAGTTCTTAATTTTATTTGAATGGACCAACCTTCTGTATTGCATAGATCCAGAGCTTTTAAAGCCATAAAGGACTATCAACCTTACTGTAAAAAAAATGTACACTATATTTCTTACGGGTCAGCTTCCATTCATTGGATCTCATTATGCCTTTGGGATTACAGAGCTGTCTACTATCAAAAATCTCCTGCCTATGTAAGTGCTATTAGGTTGTTCATTGTTTCCATAGTTACTAACTTTTGGTCCTGATTGGCTGCAGGGCTAAACACAAGGCAATGTCACGGAGAACTGAGGGCTGTACTATCAGTAAACACACTGACCGTGACTTGTCAGAAGTAAAAGCAGAGTCTTGTAATTGACAAACCAGTAGAGGTAATATAGGCATATTGACTTAGCTTCCCTTTTCTATCTGCTGGCTTAATTTAATCAGACACTTGATTTCATTTTATGTGGGATTATTATAGTCCTCTCATCACAAAATAAATATCCTTTGCTTTTGAAACATGCCTTAAGATAGCACAACACAGTTCAGGAGTTATATCCAATACACAACATTTTTTGAATGATTTAAGCTATTGGTGAATCAAACATTTACACTACTGGCCTGTACATTTTAATTTTAACCAAAGATGAACCAGTTTGCTCCTCATTTCTGTATTCAAAACAAGAATATCCTTTTTTTTTAGTCATATCCTACCATAGCCTACTTACAAAGCACTTACTGAATTCTCTGAGATTTCCGTACCCTGCCAAAAGCAGGACATAATTTTTAACCAGCTATTAACACATTAAATTAAATAACTTAAATACATCCCTTCCCAAGTAGAGTAAACATTTTCCCTGTCATTGGTGTACACATTTTGAAGAGAACCTCTCCAGGCTTTTCAAATGCACTTAGAGAACATACTTAATCAAAATAAATGTGTTATGTGGGCAAATATTCCACTCTGCTCATTAGATAATTGTATGAGTAGAGAACATCTTTACTACAGAAAATATAGGGAAATTTCAGTAGGCCCAATGCACAAGGTAAATGAACTAGGCAAAACCAAGTACTAAACTATGAGTCACATCTTTATTATATCACTTTGAACAATTTGGTTCAAGCTTTCAGTGAACTAAACATGGTCTTTCTGCTTGCCTTTGCCTAACAACCCAATTTATATGTACAGATCCATCTAGGGAGCTGCAAATTTACAAGCCAGCCCCTTCTGTAGTGTAGTGACTCCTCTTTTCACACTTACTAATGTGTTATTTTCAGGAAGTCTAGTCTTAACACCATATTGGCCTACTTAATAGGTTACTGGACAAGACAGTCTAGCAAGAATTAGGAATGATTGGGTTTGCTCTTGCCATCTCTTCTAACAATTGGGACAGATGATGGCTCAGCTGACTCATTTTACTTCCACATTAGCATCACTGTCCAGTGAAATCTCCAAGCCTTGGCAATGATGAGCTTCCCTTAAGTAGCTTGTCTTAGAACTTCATGTTCATTGCTTATTGAATATTCATAAGGAAAATGCACTGAGATTATTCAAACAGAATCTCATTTCTCGTTTGAAAAGTGAATCTAACCTGCTGACGTTTAAGATGGGTGATGCAAAGCACCAAACAAAGCAATAAACAGTAAGAAAAGAGACTTTGATTATTAGTGGCTGACAATTTTAAAATTAAACATAAAACGAGGGCCATTGCAACCTCTGTTCTGCAAAGTAATGTTGAGATCTGATTAAGTTTTAGATTAAACCCCAGACATATGGATGTTAAATAAGTTACATTCAAATTAATGGCTCTTGCCCAGGGCTATTCTCACACCTCTGAACAAACTAATGCTTCTAGATGATCTCAATAAGTTACTAAACTGCCCTTAAAAAAAACTAATTTTGCATGAAACCCCAGAGCAAAGTCTTGGCAATGTTAAGATGCAGAATTTTCATGGCAAGGCATACACTCATGTGTGCCCCCTGGCTGCAAGCCCTCATTTGGTATGCATCATAAAGTCAGCAAGCACCCCTTTGTCAGGCACAGCGCTGGAGACAAACCCGGAATAGTGTCAAACTATACAAAGTTCTTTCACTTTATTTCAGGAACTTTCCTGCCTACTCACTATTACATATAAGTCTGAAGGGTTCTTTTTAATAGGTCCTTTTTAATAAAGGGCCTATAAACCATTCCAAAATGCCAAATCAGAAACCAGTCCAACAATTCTTACTTAAGCAAAAGTTTTTTTGAAGTCAGTCAGAGATTTTCTTCAGATACAACTTAAGGATTGGAACTTTAAGGGTGGTAGTGGGGGATTCAAAGGAGAAGCAGCCTATGCTTGGGCCCTGATTGGTGTGCTCAAAAATGTGGGGCTACATGAATTGGAGCCCATCAAAGAGATGGGAACAACTCTCAGAATTAAAATCCAATGTGAAAAATCCCCCAAAGTGGGCTTGTTCAGTTCCAAAGTATTTGTTCAAGTCCACCATGAATCACAGTTTATCTTAAGATGGCGATTATTAGAATTACAATGAATAATAGTTGCCGTCAATCCTTTGGAAATGGGAAATAGTCATTATTTGTCTTCTGGATGTTCCCAGCATCCACGATCTGAAGGCTGGCCCTCCCTGTGCTTAACACTATATAAAAAAGTAGACCCTGACCTAAAGAACTTACAGTTATCTATATAAAATAGGCATAGTTGGGAGTAGGGATGGGAAATCGGATGGAAAATCAGAATTGGATTCAGTTGCTTTGGATTCTTTTCCCATTGAAGTCAGTGGGCAACAGAACCTATTCATTTCAATGGGCAATGCAAGGCATATCGGTTCTTGCGCCAAAATCGGATTAATCCAAAGCAATTGAAAGAAATAAAAATCGGGTGAATCGGATTCATCCAATTTCAGTTTTCCCATCCCTGATTGTCTGTTAGGTGGCCGCCAGACGTTTGCCCACTTGTGCCATGGGTCAGGCTGTTGGCTGCTACTTGACGTGTCATCCGGAGAAGGTGATTGATGCAGCACAGGCTGGCTCTCAGCCTGACTAATATGCACCCTCCTGTCTGTTGGGTCTCACACAACCCCTGCACAGTGGCCAGGTCTGCCAACACTGTGGACAAGGTCATGATGTTGGCAAACATTGAACCCAGGAGCAGTGGCCACCAGCTACCTGTCAGCTGATGGCACAGCCAGGAGAATCTGCGGCCGGGAGGGAGGGACCAAAGGAGGTCACCCTTGCTGGGGGTCAGTGGGGGTGGGTGGGTCCAAGAGCTGATCTCAGCCCAGCCCCATGCGGTCCCTCCCACTCTTCTTGTGCTCTGCCCCGTGCAGCAGTACCTGTGCCACATGCTGGGCGCCTGGGCTCACCACCACTGCTGTCTCAGGTACTGCCTCTACCTATGTGCTGGGTTGGGACCTGTCACGCCCAGGCAAGGGGGACTGACCCACAGGGTGCTGTCTGGGTGCAGCTTTGCCCAGGCAGAGCCAATGGTTTCTCTGTACCCGGGAAACTGGCTGGGGGAGCCAGGCAGGGATGACAGTGCCTTGGGCGTGGGCTGGGGCCATGTATGGCCCCCGGACAGGATCGCTCTGGCCCAGAGGCTGGAAGTGGTCTTCTGCCATCACCCACTTTTCATGGGCCTAATCCTGCTTCTGGCACCCAGTGGCCGCTGCTCCTGGGCCCGAGTCCTGCCCATGTGTTTGATTCCTTGGCCCAACCCAGTGAATGGGGACAGTGTAGTGGCTGCATGTGTGTTCTGCTCTCTGTGCCAGCCCAACAGGTGATGGTTGCATTGCCACTCCATAGATTGGGCAGGGGATCTAGCTACTGTCCAGTATGTTTTCACCCATAGATTCTGACTCAGAGCCCTTTTGAAAATCTGATTCTAGGAGTCCAATGTCACTGACACACAGGCAATGTAAAGACTCCCAGCTGATTTCAGTACAAATTAGAGTCAAGGAGTCCCAGAGCTGGAAGGAACACCAAGGGTCATCTAGTCCAGCCCCCTGCACCACTGCAGGACCCGCCACACCCCAACTATTGGACTTCAAGTGAACTCAGCACTGTGTAACACTTTAGTAAATTAGTTAAACCAGTACAGCTGCCTAGCATGCATGCAGCGATGTGGACAAGCAACTTTTTATGTTGATACGGAGTGTTCCTTTTTTCTTGGTTTTTATAACTATGAGCATGTCAATTTTTCTGCTACTCAGTTACACTAGAACAAAATTTGCAGAGGATAGACAAGTCCTTAGAACTACGGATGCACAGCAGAATATTGGCCAAAAGCATGATATTTCAATGTACTATGCACCACTGAAAATGCTCTCAACTCTCATTGAACTCAGCACCCAATGAAAGCGCTTAGCATTTTTTAGGACAGAACCCAATACAACTTCCATAGAAATCAATGAGGGCTTTTATGTTGTCTTTGCGTCAGTTACTTTTTAAACCCAGAAAGACAGATTTTCAAAAGGGTCTTTTAACTTCACATTCAAATGCTCAGTACTCAAAACATGCACAATTTAAAAAAACCAAAAAACCAAACAAACAATGATACTGGTACACAAAATATGCTAAATTAAGGCAGTTTTTACACAAGACGCTACTATGCGGGCCCACCCATCCCCCACATGTGCAAACGTCCATGTAAAAGAGGTGGTGCGCTCCAGCAATCCACCCACCTCCCCGCATGGAGCAACCAGAAAAAAGCCCTGTGCAGGGCATGGGTGGGGATGGGTGTTCACTAGTGCTGAAATGAGAATCAAATTGATTCTCACGATAATTTTGTGGAAATTGAGAATTGTTGCTGAGATTTCACAGTTTTTTTGAACCCCAATCAAGATCTCCCCATGTTTACCAGTTACTGTGACTTTTTGCCATTTATCAGTTGTATCAGTATTGCGTTTTACCATTTGTCATGTTTACCGGTTACTGTGATTTGCCATTTACCATGTTTATTGGTTATTGCTTACCGTGTTTATTGGTTTATTACCATGTTTATTGGTTATTGGTTTATTAGTTATTGGTTTATTGGATATCGTGTTTATTGGTAATTGGATTTGGCTCACAGGCAACCTGCTAAACAACAACCCAGTAAACAGTAAACAACAACCCGGTAAACGGTAACTCGATAACCGGGTTAGGAACGCCACAATTTCCCTCCAAAACCACAGACACTCCCCCCCCCTCTTTTGGCAGCACCCCACGAGACACAGGTCAAAGGGTGCAGAGGAACAGAAGGGGGAAGAGGAAAAAGAAAAAGAAAGAAAAGCTCCATGCAAAACCAGTCTGGTCAGAAGGGATAAGAGAATGGAACAAGGGAGGCTCCTGGGTAAACACTGGAGTGGTCAAAAACAGGCAGCCTCCCTCTTTTGAGATGAGCCCTCCATGGCCACCCCAAACTGAGCAAGCAATAGATCGATCGTTAGGCTGATAGTTCCACGCTTGTTTAAGAATAGTCTTCTTCCCCTGTCTATAGAAACTCCGTTTTGCTCTCTTGTTCATCCTGCCATGCCTCCCAGTGAAATCCTCCAAGGCTCTAGTTTCTCCAAAGCATGATGCAAGGGTTTCTTTTTCAGCCCTAGCATTCCTGAGAACCTCTGGGATCCCTTTTGTGCAAGAAGTGCCTTTGGGATCCCTTACCCCACCTCTAAGGACCCTATAACTGCCCTTGCCCCCATGAGAAAATTAAGTTATTCTTAAACGCAGACACAAGCAGGTTACCGTGCGTGTTTGCCTCAAGGATCTCTCACAGACCACCACCACCCCTGGTTTGTCCATCTTCTCCCCCTCTCCCCTGAACGCCTCTGGATCTACAGGGTCACCTGTCCCTTTTCAACAAGACTGGCTAGGTAATATTGCTTATTTTTCCCTTTCCCCCCTCCCTCCCTCTCACAACATCCACATACACCAGGGTAACCAGACCGGAGGGTTTCTCTATGTGAGTTATTGTGTAATTATATCAACTGTGCTTGGGGTGAGGGTATAGAAAATTACTTGCAGCATTCTAATTGGCCCGTGGGCCACTAAGGGGGAGCAACATGACAGTGGACAGGTACCATGTCCCTTGACAAGTGAACACCAGCACAGCTGCCTCCACCACCACCAGAAGAACTAGGTGAGCCACTGACACGGTCCACTCCACCAGTCAGGTAAGCCTACAGTGGGACCCCAGCGAGGGACGGGGGACAGTACCCTAGAGAGCAGCCACAGAGGGAGAGACAGCTGACAAGTATGCCTTCCCTTCACAGGTGAGCACTAGTTCTGCGGACACCCCTTCCACATCCTCCGGGTGGGCCCCAGCCACCAAAGCTGCCACCCCCACAGATCCTGCCCCAAAAGGCATGCCCTGGTCTACAGAAGAGAACACGGCCTTCATTCGTCTGTAGGGGGATAAGAACGTGCAGTATGACCTCATGAATTGCTAACACAATGTGTGGGTATATGAATGCATTTCACAAGAGATGCGGCGGCTGGGGTACAATAGGGAAAAGTGACAAGTCCCTGCGCAGGCAGCAGGCAAAGAACTTGAGAGCTGGATATAAAAATATCTGTGACCACAACTCCCTGCCTGGCCGTGCCCGGCGTACATCCCCCTACTTTGAAGAACTGGATCAGTTCCTCTGTATGGACAGGGAGACTGTGGTCTCCTGAACCTGGGGCACCACCTTCGCCAGGGGGAGGAAGTGAGTGGAGGAGACCACACCGCTCCAGAACCCCTATGGGGAAGGGAAGGTCACTCCCCCTGGTGAGGGTGCCCCCGTGACAGGGGGCAACAACGCTCCTATCCTGCAGGTGGAAGTGGCATTCCTGGGCCCACAGAACAACACCGAGGCCCTTCAAGTGCACCCCCAGGCACAGCCTGGCCTGGGAATGGGGGTGCATGAGGAGGGGGATGATGCCAGGGCCCCCCAGGAGGAGGAACCAATAGATCCAGGTAGGACACAGCCCCCAGAAAGGGGTGAGGGGGAAATACAGGCGGGAAGACGTGGCAGGAACAGTCCCCCCAGAAGTAAGACTTTTTGAACTAATGAACCCCAATTCCTGTTCACAGCTCAACCTGGCATGGAGGTTGAGGAGGAGGTGATGGAGAACAAAGAGGTGAAGGTCACCCAGGAGCCATTCAACCCGGAGGGGGATGGTAGGTGCACACAGGACCGGGATTATAAGAGGAAAGCAGTGCGGCAGGACATACACAACAGAGGGGAGGGGGCACACATCCAGATGGAAGCAAACCATTACCTTGGGACAGGAAAGGTCCTGTACAAAGGGGTGATGGGGAGCACAAACAAGACATGGTAGGATGTGTAGCAGCACAGGGCTGCAGGGCACACCAGGCAATCCCAAAGTGCGGAGCCGACCACAGACATCACAGGATAGGACACCCATGCAGACATCACCAAGGATAGCATTGGAAAGGACACCAGGTTCTCAGGCCCATGCAGGACACACAATCATAGCATGCAAACAACCACAGCACAAGATGGTCTACTACACCATGACATTCACAGGAGTCGGGTTGGTCAGGTGTGCCCATACCACTATGGGAACACACACACACACACACACACACACACCACAGCACGTGAAAGGAAGCAGAACAGGTTATGTCAACCAATGTCTCCTGTCCCTTTCCACAGGTTCCGAGAAACAGCCCAGACAGCCCGAACCCCTCTACGAGCCCATGGGGAGTGTGAGGAGGAACAGGGAGCTACAGACATGAAACTGGTCACTGCAGGAGGAAGGACCTAGGGCAGGAGTTCCTGGAGGAACCCAGGCACACGGCAGATGTGATGAGGGACAAGATCAGGGGGTCACAGAGGGAGATGGCAATGGTCCACAAGGAGGACCTCTGGATGGAATGGATCATTGCCACTGAGGCAGGAAATGAGCACCTGCGGGAGAGGTACCTCACAGCCCAACACCTCCGCAAGCAGCAGCTTTCCCGCGGTTTGGAGACTGAGCACTCACATGCTTCTGATAATAGAGCAATCACAGGAGATGGAGCGCTCCTTTCTCCATCACATCATGGTGACAATCTCGGGGCCGCCAACAGCCCATCCCTGGCCTCCCACACATGCAGATGGCACTCGCCCCACTCATCTGCCAGCTCTGGTTGATTCAGCAGCAACCCCCTCCCTCACCACCCATGACCACCTGGGCCTCCTCCCCCCTGCCGCCCCCATCACCACCAACTGGGGACTGCCAGTCATCCAGACCTGCTCCTTGTTCCTCCTCTGAAGCATCCCCGTGCTCCTCTCCAACCTTCCCAGCAGCCAGAAGAATCACCCCAGCAGCCAGCCCAGTGTCTGAAGGTAGGCTGGGGTGACATGCTTCATGGTACCAATGGGAAAGGGGAGGGAGGGAGTGCTACAGGAGACCCCTCACATAGGCAACAGCACCAACAACCATGGCTCTGGACTTAATTGGAGGGGGCTTGGCAGGACTCAGCACCTTCAGTCAACTTTATGGGGTGCAGAGCCCCGAGATTTATTACACATAGGAGTGCACTACCAGATATGTGAAAGACCAGGGAATGGACAATGTTGGCAATTTCAGGGGTGGAGAATAAAACCAGGATGGTTTATTTGGATTTCAGGGATGACTTTGCTGCCCTGCTCACTGTGCAGAATGAAATGACAAGAACTAGTGTTTCCTATAGAGCTGTACAGTGGCAGGATGATCGAGTTATTGGGGGTGCATAGCAAGACATGGGGATTCAGTTCCCCCTGCTGACAAGCTATTGGGGAGGGGCCGTGGCGTGGCTTCTGGGGCATACCTGAGCCCTGGCAAATCATATTTGATGGAAGATGTACTGGATATGCCCCTTCCAGGAACAACAGACGGTGAGCGCAAAGGTTAGCCTCCGGACAATGTACTGACTAATGGCATGTCCCATATAGCTCCACAGGAACCTCAGAACCACCCCAGCCCACCAGAGGATGAGCAGCTGGACAAGGATGTGTCCGGGCCCAGATGAAAACAGCCCTGGAGAGTGGCTGCAAAGAAGCGGCGCCAGAGGCCAGTGCCTGGTGGTGGTGGTGGAGGAGGGGGAAGGGGGAAAGGGAAGGGGACATTTGATTGACCCCTCCCACCCGTACTGTTCTTCCCTCTTTTTTGTGTTGTAATAAATATTGTTTATTGAACCTCTTTCATATCCATGTGCATCTTTCCAATACACTCGTGGGGTTGTGCCAGTGCATCTTACCCAAGGTGTAACAGGGACACCTGCTTGGATGTAGGGCTCAGGGAGCAAGGACAGGAGGGGCAGCCATGGGAGTTGGACTTACCGGGAGTCCCATGATTAACCCCGCAACATGCTTTCCAACCCCGCAACCTTGTGCCCTGGTGGGGGATACGTGCTGTGGAATCTATGCTAGTATCTCCCATACCCTCTTGCTCTCGGGAGTGGTCACTTGAGCGTCAGGAGATCAGGGAGGATCTCCTAGGAACAAGGCAGCAGCATCACCACGTTCTCTCCTGGCCCCGGAGCATTCACTGGAGCAGGGTCTGTGGGAGACATCCCTAATGTTTCTGACTACTGTTGGTGTCATGACTGTTTCCCTAGTGAATCTCTGTCAGGGCCGGACTTACTGTGGGACGGACTGAAGTGGCTGCCCTGGGCCCGGGCCCATATTAGAAATGGACCCGAGTAATGAAGTTTGTATAGGGTTTCACAGGTTTTGCATGTCTATTCCCCATATCTGCATGTAAAATTTCATTTCAAAAGGCCACTAACTTTTAGAGAAAACAAGTTTTATTTTACAATTTAATTCTGTTTTAAGATGTAGCTTAACTAAGGGAGTTGCTACTGGCTACTTCCATTATATATATTCGGATATAATAGGTATACATGCAACCTTATGAGTAGCAGTGTGAATGGCAGTGTGGAAAATTCCACTGCCTTGGTGGATTCATTTTACTTTTGTAACCCTGACCTTAGAAAACATCAATCAGTGCGACATGCAAACTCACATTTCAGATTACATATTAATAGTGATCATGTGTACTTTATCCTTGGTGAAAGTGAAAATTATATCTTTTTAAAATGCATACCAATTCCAGCTTGACCTATGATCCAGGAGAGACGAATGAAAAGCATCACACCCCAGATATTCAGCATACATCTCACCTGCATTTGAAATATAGAAGGTTGAATCACTAAAGATTTGCAAAATTAATTGTAACAGCTTAAAAAATGATTTACAGTGCCTGGTACATTGATTTACCAGGTGCCTGGTATCTTGCTGGCACTATATAAACAAATTTTAAAAATAATGAAAACTTGACAGGGCACATTACACAAAATGAACAGACTTTTAAAATGCAAAAACAAACAAGGTGCTAATTTGGTAATTAGTTTTGTTTGAAAAGAATGTGCTTGCACGAAGGTTTACACTCACTCACCAGCACACCCTTCACCCAGCCAAATTTCACAAAACCTCCTTTGCTTTCTTCTTCTTCGTTGGCTGCTTCTTCCTCCCCCGGAACGCCATCTCCTTTGGTGACTTTGGCAGCGGATCCAGGGCTCACCGCTATATTCTATATGGCCACATAAAAAAAGCAAATAGAATTTCTGTATGGCTGATAAAGAAAATGGCAAGCAGATGACATGACAACTGGTTGTGTGTACATGGAAGAGAAGGGGGTGAAGGAATGAGAACACCAACAGTTGGGGGCTGGGAATGAACAGCATAAAATGGATCACACCCGTTTATGACCAGTTGTGCACTTCTCTGAAGCAATTAAAGTTGTCCACTGTTGGAGACAGGATGCCAGGCTAGATGGGTCACTGGTCTGGCCGAGGGTGGCACTTTTTATGTAAGGTCCTAAAATTGAATTTTGTGGCATTCAGGCGCTCTCTCTAGTGGGTTAAGGGAGGCTAACCTCCAATGAAATTAAAATGTTCTGCTATAGGGCTGCATCTTGAATCTATTGCTGGGTCATGAGTGTATATAGGGGTACAGCTGGGGGTTTGATAGACTTTATGTTTTATTTATTTATACATAGTTTTTAATGTTTTTTTAATCCAAACGAAGAATGGATTACAATGTTGCTGGATAAACTTGATCGCGTCTGTAAAACCAACAGTGTGAGTTTTAACTTGGAAAAGTCTCAAGTAATTTCTTTTGGTAAAAATAGAAGGCCATATAAATGGTTTGTGGGAGATTTACAGCTAGCCCAGGTTATTAGCTATATATATTTAGGTGTCTCCTTCTCCACCTCTGGGACATGGTCTACCCACAAAACTAGGCTACTTACCAGAGCACAGAGTTCAGTATCAGGAATACTAAGCCTGTGCAGAACTTCTAGAACTTCTTCCTTTCAGGCAGTAATGAAAGTCTTTAAGGCTAAAGTGCTCACCCAAATCTTGTATGGCTCAGAGATTAACTTTTCTAGTTATACCAGCAAAATGGAACTCCCCCAAAATCATTTTATGAGAAGGATATTGGGGGTCCCTAGTGCAACTCTGATAGCATTTATGCAGGCTGAAACAGCTTTTCATTCTGTGGCACTACTAGTTAAGCAATGTGCGATAGCTTATTAGTGCAAATTATAGACTATGGATATTTATTTATTTATTTATTTATTTAAAACTTGAATCGCTTGCCATGTATGTGCTGGTCAGAGCAAATCTCTTGTGAAGGTAGCCGATTATTCTGGTGGAGAAGGGATTTAGATAAATTGCTGACTAGGAGTGGCTTTTCTTCCATCTCTGGCCTTCCACAAAATAATGGATCACTGCTCTTAAATGTTAAGCAGAGGCTTATAGATATTTCCTTGCAGGAGGTTATGACGAAGGTGGCGAAGACTAAAATAGCAACTTGGTATCCAGCTCATAAACTCTCTTTAACTTGGAGGCATATTTGGGAAAACTGATTGATTTTCGCCTACGTAGGACACTGATGTTAGCCAGGTTTGAGTTATTTAAATCGGCAGTCACAGTAGGCAGATATGAGGGGATTAAACACTCTGATAGGCTTTGTTCTTGCTACCTATCAGAAGGGGAGTCTTTAGACCATGTTCTTTTTGCTTGTCCTTTTTCCGAAGGTTTACACCAAACTTGGATTACTCCAGTGTTTTTTCCATTCCATTCCATTCCATT
>QEPC01000892.1:5066759-5081105 GCA_003113815.1 Sphenodon punctatus
GAATGGAACCCTACGGAACACCAAACGTGAGGTTCCAGGGAGATGACAAACAATCCCCGAGCACCACTTGCTGAGTTCTTCCAGTCAGGAATGAGTGGAACCATTCAAGAAGAGTCCCACCCACCCCAGTCTGGTCCCACAGGCGAGTCACCACCATCTCATGGCCAATGGTATCAAATGCAGTCGACAGATCTAACAGAATCAGCAGGGTTGAACAACCCTGATCCAATTCATGGTGGAGGTTGTTGACAAAAAACCACAAGCACAGTCTCGGTACCATAACCCGGATGAAAGTCAGACTGTGAGGAGTCTAGAAAACCCAATGTGGTCCAGATGCACCTGCAACTGCTGAGCTACTACCCGTTCAATGGACAAGACTCCATGGACGGTATAAGGGTAGAAAGGAATTCCTTCCTTGCTATCTGTACAGCCATGGCATAGGCCTTTAGACTGGCTCTATGCCACAATCTGTCAGCTTCAGAGTGAGAACGGCGTCACTATCGCTCTTCCCGCTTCAGCTCTTCCCGCCACCCTTCCCACTTCAGCTGCTGCAGACCCTCCATGAACCATGTCAGCCTGCAGTTCTGACATGCTGTGGAAGCCTAGAAGCTGCCCTGTAGGTGACCTTGGCCAAAAAGGTGTTCCAAAAAGCAAAGCCGTCGTCGTCATTGAGAAAACAGCTGTCAAGATCAGAGGGTAACTCTCCAAGAGCATTCCTGAATTTCTCTGGTGCCATTAGTCCATGGGGGCGGACCAACCAAACTGGCTCTGGACCCTTCTGGGGGCAGACATGCACCTGGAGACAAGCCCGTAGGAGGCAATGACAAGGGCACTGATGTCACCTCCCCCACTAATGGATCACTTAAAAGGAACAAACTGGTACTATTAGAGGGGGGAAGGAAATTACTTAATGGATCTTTTCCATCACTAATTTCCAAAAGCAATCAGTGATTTTTTTTGCCTAAAAGGAAACACATTGAACGACCCAAAATTCAGGAAGTGCTGAGCACCTGTCCTTTGCGAATCAGCCCCTATTAAGCTAGCTCCAGTTGGGTAAACATAACCTGAAACTTCAGAATCACTGGCCCTCTTAAAAACTGGGTCTATATTGTCCTAAGGAACTTCTTTTCATGGGTCACAATCCACCAACCACTTACTCTGGAGTAGTCCCATTATTATTATTATTTTAAAAGGCCATGTGCATGTGCAAATGGCCACTGGGCTGTTTTGTGCATGTGCAAAATAGCGCTGTCCTTATCCAAAATGCCAGCACCATTTTGGATAAGGGCAGTGTCATTGCGCATGCACTGGCCTTTTTCTTTTGTCAGGTCTGATCAGAATTCGGAATGAATGATTAGACCGATCGCTCCGATTTCATTCAGACCGGATGAAACGCCCAGTTCTGATCGAAAATGGAACTAGGAGAAATGTGTGTTTCAGCTCTAGTTACCTGTCACTTTGGTCAGCCCCTCCTCCTCCCTCTCTCCACTGCTCCTTCTCCCTTTTCACATTCAGCACAAGCTCTTTGGCTTTACCTTCAAGGATCTTCATGGCCTTACTCCCCTCTCTTTCCACACTAGTTTCCCAACACGTTTCCACCTGTGAGCTTGGCTCCTCCTCTGCCACTACACTCACCTCTTCCTGAATGTCCTGCTCCTTGAAATGCATTCACCCCTTTTCCCATGCTGCCCCCTATGCCTGGAACTCCCTGCTCCCTCCCTCCCAACATTCAAATCCCTCCTGAAACCCACTCTCTTTTATCAGGCTTTCCCTAGCTCCTTATCCCCACAGACTGGTGACCATCACTGGTGCTTCCTCTTCCATCTTTTCATTCAGGATCCCCTTTTCCTCTGTAATGAAACTAAGCACGTGCACATGCAACTTTTCAATTTCATGAATTTACCCCTCTCTCTCTCTTTGTTCCCTCCTTCCTTGTCTCCCCTTCCTTGTCTTTTCTAGATTGTAAGCCCCTTGGGGCAGGGACCTGTCTTTAATCAATGATTCTACAGTGCGGTCACTATAGGAATAATTCTAGAATAGTGCTGAAACAGATTCTGTATTTGAAAATATGACTCACATTTTCAGATAGCACTCTGAATATCCAAATTAATATTTGCACCAAAACAAATATTCACTTATATGTTAACATCGCTTTTCTCATTCTTTGGTTTTGTTTTGATTAGGTTAATCAACTGACTAGTCTAACCATAAATAATAATAAATACCAAAGAAAGTGGGGGTGGGGTGGGGTGGGGGGAACCAACCAGAAACCCCAAATGAAGACCTGAATTAAGTGGGTGCAATTAGCATTTCATACTCAATTGTCAAACCTGAATCAAAGCAGCTGAATTCAATGAATACAGTATTCACTGTGGATATTTCTTTCAGCTTTCTTCTAAACCTTGCGCCAGAGTTGCTACAGATTAGGGAAATTAAATGCGGTTCTTTTCTACACAACATCAGCTACTGTAACAATCCCGGGATATACTGTGTACACCAAGGGGCCGATCCAAGGTTGCGCATACGCCCCCAGGGCAGAATGTGGGTGTTTTTAAATGCACAAGGCTGGGAGTGGGAAGCCATGGCCGCTGAGTGGCATGGCTGTAGAGCAACCACTCAGGTGGAGTGCATGGGGAAGGTAGCTCCCAGCGCGGCTACCATGGCAGCCGCCTTGCACTCCCCCTGCCACAGACCATGGGGGAGGGGGAAGTGAAATTGACATGTCCTGGCTGTGAGTGTTGGGCAACCCGGGCTCCCCAGCACGGCCAGCCAGTTCCTGTGACTCGCAAAGGCCGTGTCCCCCTACCCACAATGCCTCGGAGTGGTGAACTGCTCTACTGGCATGGGTGGCCACCCCAGTTCACCAGTTGTCATGCACCTTTTTGGCTTGCACCACCTGGCACACTTCAGATTTCTCGACAGTGCACCGTGAGTGACCATGAGTGGGACTCATGGGAGCATGCATCTCCCCACACCACCTTTAGGTGTAGCGTCTTGTTTAAAAACACCTTGTGTGTACACCATGTGCACACAGTGCACAGCTGACACACATACATTCTGTGCTTGGTGCACATGCGTGACCTACACATGGTGCATGCATGCATCCTGGATTGGGCCCTATGGAATACTATCAAAATGAGCCAGAGCATTTGCCTAATAATAATTGCTATTCTAACTTTCAGTTCAGTGACACCTAAGTTATTTATTCTAACTACCAACATCATCTCATTCTGCATTACTATGTCCTTCGGAGGTGCATTTCAGGTGAGATCTTGAAACATTTTACAAATATTAATTAACTTACATGTTACAAAGTTACTTTAAACATTAACTCAGCCCCTTTGAGGTAGAGTTAAGTATTAACCTCCCCATTTTACAGATGGGGTAATGAAGGTTCAGGGGATGCAACTTAAGTGACTTGTCCAAGGTCACACAGCAAGTCAGTGGGAGAACCATGAAGAGAAGAAATTGTAAGAGTCCTGTGTTCTAACAACTCAAACATGGCCGTTTTCACACAAGACACTTTCCACCCACCCATCATACATGTTGCAGGGCTGCAGTGTTGCCCTGTGAGTGCTCAAACATGTATAGTGAGTGGAAGATGGGTGGGTAGTGAGTGGAGCATGTCTTGTGTGAAAACACCCTGTGTTTCCTTCCTACTTGTCATGACCTGCAAAACCTTCTGTTGAAAAATTAAACTTTTATTTCTGTGGATATAATGAAGTTACTGAAGCAGGCCTATGTACTTTTATTATGACTTTCACTAGCCTAAAAAACACTTCAAAATGTATGTTAAAACAGATACATTTTAACTTGATCAACTTAAGTTGTTACCTAAAATGAGAGGTTACATAGCAGAGACAGACTGCACTAGATTTTAGTGCCTGAGACTTAAACCCCTGAATGTTAAGGTTACCGTTCCACTACTGTGCTACTCAGGGGAGTAGCTAAGCTGGAATGGGTCAGTTCAGAAGATGGACTGGGCCCCTATCATGCCCCACTCCCAGCAGCAGGGGATGAAGATGCACTTGGGAGTGTGTCTCCCGTCCAGACCTGTGGGCCCCTGAGCCCCTGCACCATCTGCCCTTATAATAGCTACTGTTTTAGCATATGTTACTTCCAGTGAACATAAAACATACACTTATTTGAAGACAGAAGTCTTGGTTCTCCACTCCCCTGTACACCAAGGACTCATGTATGTGTCAAGTGAGTGAAAAAAGGAGTTGAAAATCTACTAAATAAGAACTCTTTGCTCAGTCACATCATTGGCAGAGATGGGCACTCACTTTGCACTCATTTTGCACCCCTGAAAATCCCCAGCACCAGAAATGTAATTCCCTGCTGCACAATGGCCAACTTTCTGCCCCACTGGCATACAAAGAGGCCTACAACTTGGTGTAAATGAGTGGTGCTGGAATAGTGTGTGAGGGTCATAGTAGAAATGAGAAAGCAGCCCAAGATGTGAGATGGCAGAGAATCAAGACCTGTGTTTCCAAACGGCTGACATGCCTGCCTCTCAATTCCATTACTTCGTATTGATAACTTCTAGCACGGGAAAAACCACAAGAGAGCTGGGACATCTACAAGTCAGATACTCATATCCCACAAATATGCAAAGTTGTGCTAGAATCATAAGCAGCACTGGCTTTCTCAGGAGACCACTCCTGCTTCCCGGCTAACCAGAAAGAGAGTTTCCCCCTCTGAATCCATCCTCACCTGGAAGCTAGAAATGAACCCCTTCTCTCTCCCTCCTACCCCACACTCCGGAACTGTTTAGAACATCCAAAAAAGGATGTGATTTGAGTTCATCTCATCAAATGGATGAAAGCGTTATCTACCCAACATCATATCCTGCTTTTCACAGAGACCCCATCACCATGCTGTGGGACTGAGGGGATTCACATTTTAACCAAATCAGCTGGGCCAGGCCTAGTCATGTCTGCCATTAGAATTTAGATTTCTCTGCAGACGTACCTCAGGCCTAGGGGCCAAATGCAGCCTGAGGCTAGTTTTATTTGGCCCCTTTCCAGTTCCTGGATCTGGCCCCTGGACCCAGTTCCTACCCCCAAGCACTGAAAAAATAGAGCTCAGGCTAAGGGAAGAGAGATGAGGGTCTGTCTGCACACAAAAACAGAGGACAGATCCATGATCTGGACCCTCCTCTAAGCACCTCTACCCCCATTCTGTGTGGCTCCCAGAGCTTGTACTAATTTACAAAGTTTCCCCTGGGAGGGAAAAGGTTCTCTACCCCAGCTGTAGAAAGAAGAACCAGACATGTGCTTGATCTAGTTGTCCTGTGCATTCAAAACTCCCATTAATTTAGTTTTCTACATTCTTTCTACATGCAATCATAAACTTGCACCCTTGTGCAAAGAGGGAGTTGTGTGTGTGTGTGCTGGATTCCTGATGTGTTCCCCCCACCCCCGTTCCAGACTTCTTGTCCCCAGGCATGATTGGGAACAGGACAGTTCCCTTCTCCCCCCATCCCTGAGATACAGATGCCTTGTTCCCTGACCAAGAAGCCACTAAAACATTGAAATCATTTGAAAACTTAAGCCTGTAAATGAAAATGATTGCTGTGGAAGGGTTGGTCATTCCATACTGTGCATGTTCCCTCTCTAGTCCATTTGCAGTGTCTCTCTCACCCTGCTCCTGCCTGAAATCCCAGTGAGCCAGCTTTCCCCAAAAAAACCTTTGTCCTGCAAATGAAATCAATAGAGCTAAAGGTGACTCAATTCAATGAGCCAATTAATCATTTCTTCCCACCCCTTCCTCCCACTGAAGTCTACATGAAAGAGAGAGCTGTTGGAAGTTCTTTGAGAGTTGGATGGGGTATGGGTATTCCATTCATTTCCCCCTGCGCTTAAAGTTGGGGAGAGGGATGAGCCCCTTTTGTCCCACCTGTAACACCCATGTTCAGGTGAATGCTTTGGGGATCAAAGAAGTGGAGATGCCCTCCCTTACTTAGGGCTGTTGTTATTCCACTGTTAAACCAGTGCAAAATCTGAATGTACAACAGCTCCTAGAAAATGCATTTTTACAGCTGAATAGTGGAGTGATTCATTTTGGAGAGGATGGGCACAGATGAAAATGAGGCTTATGACAACAAAAGGCTTGTTTCATGTAAAGTAATGATCAATTCACCTGAAAAGTCTGGGCCAATAAAATGGAACATGCATCAAGCGACTGCTGGGGTGGGAGTTCCATTCATTAGAGCCATCAGTCTTCAGTGTCAGTGGCATGCTCACCCATTCCCTGCTAAAACTGAATCCTCAGCCCCTCTCCAAACGAGGACGGGGACTCAAAAAACCCTTAGGAAATCATTCAAGTATTTTATCTGACAAACCAGCTGTGTCTTGTTCTGTGGCCTAGCTGTCTGTCTGTCTCTTATCTCTATGTACCTATATGGCCCCTGTCGCTATTATGTTATTACAAAAATCTTAATCCAAATGGCTCCTCCACAAATGGCTGCTCTACTCCTCCTCAAGGGTTCCCCCCCCCCAAAACCCTACAAAAATCACCATTATAACAACCAACCTAAGTTAATTTGGTTTTAGTGTAATTCCATTGTAAATCAGTGGGTTAACCAATAAAGCGGGGATGGATTTCTGATTATAGGAGGGATGACTATCTGCTACTAACAAACTCCTTCTTAAAGCAAATGCTTTCTAAATAAACTTATATTTTTGGTGTTCATCTTTAGTGCTACCTTGTTTCTATTTTCTTACAGTTTATTAGTTTTTGTTACAAGAATGAAGTGAAGTATTCTAATTTGATGAATTGATATTGACATTTATTACACACTATAGAACTTTAATATAACAATTATCATCAGATTATTGAGTGGGCATGAACTAATAAATGGAACTTCATTTGCTTTTAGGTCTTAAATTCAAGACTAGAATAGACATTTCATTCCTGTTTTGGGTTAAACCAAATCTTGGATTAGATACTGTAACTAACTACCATCTTACTAAATTGTAAAATAAATTCTGTTGCTGTCATAACTGTAAACTGAGGGCCCTTTTAGGTGAGCGGGTCACCATTGAACAACCCGCTCACAGGATATTTCAAAATCCAGCAAGGTGGGATTATACGAGATGGAAATAGGGGATCACGCGCATGGAAGGTGGTCACGCATTGTTTGCCAACCACAAATTAAATACCTCACACATCGAGGTATTTAATTTGTGGTCGGCAAACAATGCGTGACTGCCTTCCATGCACGTGATCCCCTACTTCTGTCTCATGTACTCCCACCTTGCGGGATTTTGAAATATTGCACGAGTGGGTCGTGCAAGGGCGACCCGTTCATCTAAAAGCAGCCTGAAATGTGACACATTGCTTTTCTGCTAACTCCAGACCTCAAAGATCTTTGCTCCTAGCAAAAAGTGGGATAGGCACATTCAGGGACCTGTGTTCACTGCATTCTCTTCATTGGTGACAATGGAAAACCCCCAGGAATGACAATAAATGTGACTATGGCCTGCCTGGGCCAGAGAGTTATTTGGACATCTGTTTCTGGGCCACCAGATGTGAGCCTGCCGCTGCCGCAGCCTGGGTAGGTGGCTGGTCCAGGACTGGTCCCCCAGATGATCCTGGCCGCACAGCCGAGCCCCAGCCAAGCACTGCCCAGGCAGGCCAACACAGACTGTAGCAGGCCAGTGTGTGTGTTTGCGGCCCCATCTCTGCTGGGGACTGGGGGCCACCATAGCCGCCTGTGATTGTCTGCCATGGTTTCCCTTCATGGTGGGGGCGAGGTGCTGCGGGTGTGCCAGGCGCCAGGGCTGCCTGGCTGGCTGCATGTTTGTTCTGTTCCTCTGCTCTGCTGGATGGGGGGGAAGTGGGGTGTGCTTGCCAGCTGGCCTGGTCGGGCACACATCAGTTCTATGTTCTGACCTGATCCCACCATGGTCAGCCTCCCTTCCTCCCAGAGTGTGTAGCTGGCGCACTGGCTGCATATTTATTGTCACCCACAGTGAACACAGGTCCCTGGGCATATTGCAGTTATAAAACTAAACAAGGCACATATTTTGTTGATTCTGGTTTTTCACATTTGCTGAGTCTATGTTCATATGGATAACAACATGTAAATACTACTAGCAGCTTGGAAAATGAACACCAGATGCATTTACATTTCCTTCCAACTTACCTTCGCCAACTGTTCATGAATCTCCGACAAGCTTGTTCTGTTCAGTTTGACCCCACTGATGGTAGCTGTGTTTCGATAGTAATCAATTTGAGGAACTGCATCCACTGTGTTATGGCCAAAGGTTTGTAGATAATATGTGTAGCTGTGTGTATCATAGGGATGGAAACTTCCATCTGTTCTAGCACTATCCCCATTTTGAAGAAAATTGTCATATAATTCTCTGTTCCCAGGCCTGTAACTGATTCGGAGTCTGTTATGCGCTTCATCCGAAAAAGAAGTTTCTTCATAATGTGGAGGATCAGCGTTCTCAGGAGATGCTGCATTAGTCTCATGACTTTCATTAATTACATTAACCTGAAACCGATTGGGACTTGGATCTAAAAATACATTTGGAGAATTGTTCATTGACATGTTCAGGGATATTATGCACTTATTTCACTGATCTTTCTTCTTTTGCCTTTGCTCACAGTCTAATGTTGCATTTGGAAGGTCTTGGTTCTTAGCGTAGCAATGTTCAATGGAAACTTTTTTTTCTTTTTGAAGTGGTCGCTTCTAAGCTGTCTTAAAGTTTTCTTTAACAACTCTGCAAAAATATAAACAAAAACTTGTTCCATATTTAATTAACCTATTCTGCAAGGCAGGAGGGCAGAATCTTTCCCTTCCCACAGGCACTTTGGAAATTGGTACAGGCTCCAAAGGTCACATAGAAGTTGAGGGCAAGGGTGTTTAATGGTTGCACTGAGGATGAGGAGGGTCCAGTTTATGGATCTGTTCTCTATCCTTGTGTGCCCTCATCTCTACTCCCTTATCTTGAGCCAAGTCTTTCACTTCTTGGGGGTAGGAACGTGACCCAGAAGTTGGATCCAGGAACAGGAAAGGATCCAAATAAAAACAAACCATGGACCACATTTGGCCCCCAGGCCTGAGGGTCTCCACCCTTTCTGTAAAGTTTGGCCCTACACTGGTTTCTTCATGCACACGCACACACACACACACACACACACACCCCAAAACCCCCCACTAAGTTAGCAATTTTACTTATAGGGCAAGATTCAAAGTTCAAGCCCACTGAAGTCAACAGGAGTCTTTCCATTGATTTTGGTGGGCTTTGGATAAGACTTAATAATACACTAAAACTATACTTACAATTAATTTTTTTCAGTGGTGCATTATCTTTGAAGTGAGTCAACATGGTACTGTTCTGAGTAATATAGACATCAATGCTGCTCTGAAGCCAATGGGAGTTTTGGGTGTGCCAGGAATGCAGGATCTAGCCAAAAATGATGAAATCCAGACCATTCAGGGGGAATATGACAGACCCCTTAGGCACTAGCTAAGTCCTAGCTAAACCCTTTTGTCACAGAGTAATTCCTAGTGCATGAAATAATTGTCACCAATATTAAAAATTTAGTACATTTTAAATTAATCATATCAGACTATGAAATATAAAATGTAAATACTTCTTTAAATGTGCAAGATGTTCCAGAACAGGGAACAGTTTGTTGCAGTTTATTGCAAATAATTCATTCTTACAAGTGAGTACAAATAGCGTCAGTTTGTGGAATAAATATGACAACATTGAAATGTATCCAAAAATCAAATGTGTTTGCTGAAGAGTGATGGGTACATTTAATGAATGTGCCCAAATGACTGTGGCAAAGTGGCAGGTATTTAATGGTAAAATATATCATCATTTTAGACACAAAGGTTTGATTAAAAAAAAAGAGCTTTAAAAACTTGATCTTTCATTCCTTTTTTACCCAAAGTTCCTGTTTTATAGACAGCTTCCAAACAGCAGTGTAAGATGGTCAGAACTTAATGTCCAAGAAAGGCAACAGACAAAGCCAGTTAGGTGTAACTAACAACTAGACTCCATCCTCAATGATACACTCTTTAGATGCAAATAAGACTGAGAGAGCCTGTCTCACAAATACAAGGAATAATCAGCTATACATGGGTTGGGCAAAGTTCCCACTCCAAAGAGCCATACATCAGCCCACTCCTCACCTCTCTCCCTGTCACACACCCCTTGCCACCCACTGCTCACCACTCCTGCATTCATTGCCATCCACTGATGCTACAGAGGCTGCCCAGCATTCACCTTTCCTGGATCGTGTGTGCACCAGCAGTGGCCACCTAGCTCTGGTGGATAAATCCTGTCATATCCCCTGTTGGCCCTGCACCATTTCTAGAGGAGGGCAACTCAGCACTTGGTGGCCCCTGCCAACATGCAGAGAAGGCAGGAGAGTCAAGCTCCCAGCAATAGGTGGCACATGGGAAGGAGATGGAAATGAGGAAGCCGCATGGGCACCATGACTCCAAGGCTGCTTTTACACGTGCACGGCGAACACGCTGCGTGTAAATATGCCGCGTGTGGGATTTAAACGTGACATTTCACACGTTAAAGCCAGTCGCACGTTCTTTTAAAGCAACACTGAGGTATTTAATTTGCAGCTTTAAAAGAACGTGCAACTGGCTTTAACACACAAAAGGTCACGTCTAAATCCCACACGTGGCATATTTACACGCAGCATGTTCACCGGGCACATCTAAAAGCAGTCCAAGGAGCCATTTCTTCTGAGAGACACAGTAAAGGTGCCACAGAGCCACATGCATCTCCTGAAATGCCATTTCCCCACCTCTGAGCTATACATTCTCTTCCTAGCTACTTTATAACATTCCATACATAAATAAAGCAAACTGTTCTTTCTTGCCTAATATTTTGTGAATTTCACTCGGAACAGCTTCCCCCCCCCCCCCCCCGCTTTGGTTGGTTTGGTCTGCTCTTGGCTATCTCCAACCCACGTTCCATATTGGTATGTCCTTAGCAGGAACCCACATTCACTGTTTTCCCCATTTCTGCTGATGGGGAAAATGCAGCGAACGCCAGTCCCTGAATACGCTGAATCCGTACGTTTTAAAATCTTTAATCAAGATGGTTTTAGGAGCTATGCTATTTTCATACACAAAGGCAGGGCTGGCTTTACCACAGGGTGACCCAGCGCAGCTGCCCAGGGCCCCCGCTCTTTCTGGGGGTCCTGCAGTGGCCCCTGTTTCAAGTTGTAGGGACCTCCCTCCCAGTGGTGCCCCAAACATGACCACTTTTAGGGTCCCGTGGAGGGTGTCCCCAAGAGGTTGGGACCACCAGGGCCCCGTATTTTATCTTTGCTCTGGGCCTCACAAATTCTAAGGTTGGCCCTGCACAAAGGGCCAAACCATCATCTCACTCTGATAAAAGGATTGCCTCGGACTTCACTGAAACCAATTTTGAGCCCAACTCCATACATTTTGGAGCAGTTTATTTCTATGAATTCTTTTCTAGGAAAATAAAATAATCTCTTACCTTCCAGCTGCCCTTTTCAAATAATACTGCAGTTTTCAAAGTGGATTTCTAGAGCAGTTATTTGACATTACATTTACATTTAGTATGATTCCGTTATGTATACGTTAGCAGGCAAACGCTATCCAAGATAGTTTAACCTGTCATGCAGTGATCCGCCTCTTATTACTTGTGTGTGGAGAACTGTCCTTCACACCCCATCCTTATAGACTTGACCTGATTGGCTGGCTTCTTTCTTCTGTGCAAAGCATGAAGTGTATCATCCAATCCCTGTATTGGAAATACCCTCGACACTACCCCTGGTTAGAGGGACATTTTAACTGGTTAATCATTTGTTAGTAAACTAAACTAATGATTCTTGAACGGAAGAAATAAAATTTCCCTTGTACTTTTAAGAGGTTTATATATTCTGGGCAACGTTTTCCAAGGCACCTAAATGACTACGGGCTCAGTCACAAAACACATTTGCCTTCTTCCCAACCATAAAGGAAGAACACGTAGCAAGGGCATAGCTATAATAGTGATGACAGGCAGCACAGCTACACCAGGGATCACAAGCCTTTGGGTTCAGCATGTCCTGGTGTAGCTGTGTCTTACATCTGGGAAGGTATTCCATCTTCTACCCCAGGGCTAATTCCAACCTACCTATGTACCCGACTCAGAGCACAGCCTGGACTTGCTTGGTTTCCTCCCATGGGTCAGGTTGTCTGAAGGGGTTTGCCAGGAAATCCTTACCCATGGGGCAAGCCAGCATGGACTGACTGTACTTCCCCTCTCTTGGGAAGGAGCTGGAAGTGTGCTGTGAAAACCCTTAGATGCCTGTGGGTGCAATTCTATCCTCATTGAAGTCAGTGGCTCTGCTCCCACTGACTGAAGACTGCACCCTACGTTGCTTTTCCACATGTGACTTAGGCAACTAGGCTCCTAAGTAGAGGTCTGAGACTCACACAGCCTAAGCCTGATGCAACCTGGGGGTGAGGGGGAGGGTTTTTCCGACTGGAACTTGCATTCAGTAAACACAGACATGCTGCTGCATGTGTGCATTTTGCTAGTGCACACGCTGAAGCATGCAATAGAAGAAACCCATCACATGCATACCCAGAACCTAAGAGATGACAGTGGGTGGGGACGGAGCAATACCAGCACATACATTAGCCCATCTCAACCTCTTCAAGTTTGGGGGGGTGGGCAGGGGGAGTCAGGGAAGGTTGGCCTCCCTTCCCACCACCTCCAGTCAGCTGAGGACTCTTTCTCCACCCTCTCCCCTGAAGCTCTGGGTCATACCATTCTACCCCAGAACTCTGAAACGAGGGATGGTTAACACTCAAAATGAAGGACAAGAACTTGGAAATGAAGGATGTTCCAAATGATTTGCGTAAAGTCATGCAAATTTAAAATAAGCCATTGCCTAACTTTGAGGCTGGACTGAAAATATATATATTTTTAAGCGTTACCAAAAAAGAAAAAAAAAATCTTAAGATTGCTTTTCATAGAATCATAAAGTTGAAAGTGACCTGGAGGGTAACCCCAGACCCGCCTGAAGCAGGACCCTGTAAGGTCGGAAGGCTTGTGTACTTCCATCAACTGTAGTTGGACTAATAAAAGATATCACTTTACGACTTCATCTCTATTGCCTGAAATGAAGGGAGTCACACAAACATGACCTCACTTGTAAGTCAGAGTTGAACACTTGTCCTTCCAGCCTTTGGATGTTTTTAGACGGATGCTGTGTGGGGGCGCGCAGATGCACTTGGTGGAGTGCACATACACCTCCAGTGGTGGGGGAGGGTTTAGATGGCAGTGGATGGGTGTGTGCTCAGCGTGGGCCCCCATCCACCCACCGGCCACCCATGCCCCCACACGGAGCAACCCAGGTTTTTTCTGGTTGCTCCATGTGGGGAGATGGATGGAGACGGGTGGAGGTGCGGGGGTCGCAGGAGCATGTGCCCACGTATCACCACTTTTGAATGGGAGGTACCACGTGTTGACTGGGTGGACTTGTATGGTAACATGTCGTCTAAAAATGGCCTTTATTTCAAAGTTCCAGCACAGCACCCACCCCTGCTTCCAAGGGAATTCTATCATGCATACAGCCCTTCCAACAGTAAAGATTTCCTTATACTCCAGATACTTTGCCTCCAGTGAAGGATTCTCTGATAGATGAGATTGTGTGGATTCTCTCATAGCTCATTGCCTAACACGGAGGCTGGGCTGAAATTTGTTGCAGTAACTTTGTTAAGTTAAGCAAACTTACAGAATGAAAGAAATCACAACAATGCTGAACAATTGATTGGTGGGGAGTCCACAGGCCACAAGGGCAGGGAATGTAGCTTGTCTTCTCTTCTTCTAAGCAGGTGAACTTATTTCCTTCTCTGTGCTCTTCATGGAATTCTGGTAGTCTTGGCTGGGCTACAAACACCAAGGCAAGCTAAATGCTGGGGTAGATACTGTATCCATCCTAACAAACTGATGCACTGACCCTGACCCAGAAGCCCCTAGCAACACTGAAATAATTTGAAAACTAAGCTCTGAGATATCTGAGACTGCAAAACAAATGAATTGCTGTGGAAAGAGTTTATTATTCCAGAGTCTTCATGTTCCCTGTCCTTCACTGCACTCCCATTTGCAGCAATAAACCAAATTAATGGCACACAGGCTCTGCCCAGAAACGGAGTCATCTAATGCCCACTGTGACATTTTTATTAATTACCTTGCAGACAACATTGCTCATATTCACCCACGACTTGGGTGCTGCCATTCTGCCAGTGGAAACAGAGTTTGAGGTTATGGAAGCTCGGTCTTGTCCTGTTTATTTGGATCAGTTTCAAATCAGTATCACCCACTAATGTGGGGA
>QEPC01000892.1:5097679-5111064 GCA_003113815.1 Sphenodon punctatus
CCCAAGCAGTCCCCAGCACCCCCCCCCAAGCAGGCCCCACCTGCTGCCCCGTGGCTCAGGCTCCGTCCTCCCCTTGAGTCTCCTCGCCTCCTCCACATGCTCACTCCTGCCGCTGCTCCGCTGCGCTCTCCACCGAGTCACTCCACTGGACTCACGTGCAGAGCGCGGGAGTCATCTTGAAGAACCTTCTTTACAAGGTAGCAACCTTCTGATCAGCATGTGGGGAGGAGCTGTTTGTAAACAAACAGCCTTATCTTCCAGCCCGATCTGGAGTGTCCCCGCTGCTGCTGCTGCTGCTGCTGCTGTTGTGCTCCTAGGAGGGAGAGGCAGGTGAGGCCTCCTCCCCCCCATCCCTCCCGACCTGACCCGAAAGGGGTCGGGACCAACAATTTTTTAAAAAAATAAAATAAATTTTTTTTTAAAAAGAAAGCGGGACCGGCCCTCCAGCCCGGCCCGGCCCACCGGGAATCCTCCCGGTGGGTTCAATGGCCAATCCGCCCGTAGTCCGGATTAACTGTTCACACAATCAAGTTCAAGTTCAAAATTTTATTGTTTACAACAACCATAGGCTATAACAAATAAGTACAAAAGAAAAAATCTACAGATATTATCATAAACAAATGCATTTAGGTAATTTCTAATTTAACACAAATTGCTAGCCATTTTACATTATCCTAAATAAAGTACCAACTCCCTTAACTTTTTGGTACAGAAATTCTCAGAAGAATAGATATAATAAAAACAACAAAAATACTTAACTCGGCCAGCACCACCATCTCATATGCTCAAAATATATTAAATTAAGCACATAGGAATTCCAGCACTTCTTTCCTCCTCTTATCAAAAGCAACTGCTAAACAAGCAACTTTGCTTGTGATCACAGGGCAGGTACTAGCCAACAGATATGCCAACGTCCACTGTGTAGCCCAGTGTCTCTTCCCCAACAAAACGGGGTATAAATGTTTAGTTCTGAGTTCCTTGAAAAAAGGCAGCTAAAAAGGTAATGTTCAAGACTGTCCATCTCATTAGCCCACAAGGGCATAATCTTTGGGAATATGAGATACCAGCATACCTTCCTTCCAAGACCTTAGCGGGCATCAGTTGAAATTGCAAAAGAGTAAAGGCCCGTCTCTTCAAAGTTCAAATTGCTGTACAGATAGATTTCCAGCTGAGAGGTAGTTTTGATCTTCCCCAGCTACTTTCGAGGAGTTCAAAACCTCCATATCCGTCTTAATAAGAGTGTCACGCATCCTCTCTTTGAGCATGTTTTTAACCCGAGCTCTTGGGATACTCATTATAAATCCTTGTGAGAGGCCAATACTGTTAAGCCATTTATTCAGTAAACTAACCCAGCAATTGCTGTAATTGGACCCCCGCTGCTCAAGCATGCACATCTTGGGTAGTCTCTGGTGCCATAGAATCCACTCGTAAAAAATAAGAAAGGGTTGCAGTCTAACATTATATTCTACAGGTAACATACCAGTTTCTACCCTCATAAAACTGATAGGGGTGCTTTTTGGAACCCCAAGAACTGTTCTGAGTACTAAGTTTTGCAAAACTTCCCCACACTTCAGCCCCATAGATAATCTGAGATAGAAGTTTACTTCCTAATAAATGTATAATCAGTTTAACCATTCTTCCCCCACCTGTTCTCCAAAACTTAGTCAAGTCCTTGGCTGATTGTATACCTTTCATTTTAGCTAAATCCAGATGCTTATTCCATCTTCCTGTAAAGTAAAAATTAAGCCCCAGATATCGGTATATGGAAACTTGCTCAATCTGTTTAGATCCAGTTTTCCATCGATATGTACGTGTCAGTTTTGCAAAAATAACTACCTTAGTTTTATCATAGTTTATAGTTAGTAGGTTAGCCTTACAATAATTCCCTAGGTTCTCAAGTGCTGCCCTCCTACCAACAGATAGAAGGGCCATATCATCTGCATACAATAGTATAGGGATTTTCCTCCCTTGGACTTGTGGGGAATAGTAAGCCTCACTCTGAAGTTCCGCTACAAAGCTGTTTATATAGAAGTTAAATAAAAAAGAAACTAACACACATCCCTGTTTGACGCCCCAAAGGGTCAGAAACGAGTCCGATAGTTGGCCTTCTTGTGTTAGCCTCACCTGGGAAGTTGTATTAATGTACAGCGTGCGAATCAAAAATAATAATCTCCTGTCAATAGTAGTGTTAACTAGCTTACTCCAGAGGTGACAGCTGTTAATTGAGTCAAACGCAGCCTTTAGATCTATGACGGCAACAAATAACTTACTCTTCCTTTCATAAACATATTTATGCACCAAGTGGGCCAATGCAAAGCAATGATCGATGGTACCCCACCCCTGCCTGCCCGAAACCCCGCCTGTTCCTCAACAAAAATATTCTGTTCGCTTGCCCACTCTTCCAGTTTACCCAGTAAAAACGTCGCGTATATGTTCTGTACAGCGCCAGGTTGTTACTGGCGCTTTATAAATGTTTAATAATAATAATAATAATAATAATAGGCTGATAGGTCTCTAGTTATCAGCAGGCTTCAATCCCCCTTTTTACAGATTGGTACAATGATACTTGCATTCCAGCCTGAGGGGATAGTTCCAGTGTTATTGATGTGGTTAAACAGCCTGCACAGGATCAGAGCCCACCAGTCTATATCATGTGAAAAGACCTCCCCAGGTATGCCGTCCTCCCCAGGCGCCTTTTTTGTCGGGAGCTGTATGATCAAGGATTTGATTTCAGATTCTGTAACCAAATCCCACTTTGGGCAACTAATCAAACTCATGTCTCTAAGGCCACATTTACACAGACGCCACCCACCCACGAACACCCAGAAACACCCATCAGATGGGTGGGAGAGCGTCCGTGTAAAAGACCACGAGTGGGTGGGCGCGCATGCATGACCTACCCGCCAACACCCACGGAGCAGCCAGGAGGGAACCCTCCGTGGGTGGAGATGGGTGTCCAAAACCCGAGTGTCCATGTAAAAGCGAAAACACCCACACCCACGTGGACCGGACTGGTGGAGCCCCACAGCGCTGGCACCACGGGTCACGCACGTGCTGCCACACAGACACACCCACGGGGGGGGGGGAATGCCGGATGTCTGGCCGAGAGCCCGTAAAGAAGGGTGGAGCCACAGCACATGTGCGTGGGCTCCCACAATGGCAACCAGGAAGGCCAATGAGAAGGCCAAGGGAGCCGGCGACGCCCAATGCGTGGGAAGGGGACGGGTGAGCACAGGGACCTAGGAGCACCCGGGGGGGGGAAAGCCCCGGCAAGGCGGTGCACGGGGTGTGTGTCCCAGGCAGAAGGCACAAGGGGGGGCACGGCTGCTGGTACGGGGGGGGTCCCGGGCGGGAGGTACGAGGGGGGGTGCCCTGCCAGGGGGGGAAAGTGCCAGGTTGGAACACAGTGCACGTCTCTCAGCACAGGGCTGAGGGCCCGCACGGACTCCCCCCACAGACAGAGGACCCCTAGCCCAGCACATTCCAGGGGCACGGCCAGAGGAGCAGGAGTGATAGCGAGGTGAGTGCGAGGGAACCCCCCACAACTGGGATGGGAGGGCCGTGGCCCAGGCCCAGCACCATGGCCCAGGGACCACAGGGCAGGCGGCTGCTGCATAACCCATTCCCCCGTCCCCCCAGGACAGCTCCCAGACAATGGAGCACCACACCAGTGGAACGACGGCCGAGGAGGGCAGGGACTTCCCAGGTTTTATATCCAGGCAGGTGCATTACTGGAATCAGTGCCCATGTTTCCTGGAAACATAAGATGTCATAATGATTGAACATGGCCTGATTATCATCTTCTAGTGCTATTTTCCAACCTGCAAGGTTCCAGGATAAGCAAGAGACCACTCCCCTAGATTTTACATACGGGCCATCTATTCTTTGTGATAGCGAACCCGAGTTATGGGCATATTCCTGTTCTACCGCTTCCTGTTCAGTTCCCAGATACACTGGGTTGGTTAGTATCTCAAATCCTAATTCAAGAGTATCATTTATTTCTTGCACTAGCTGGGGGGAGTTTTCACTTGTTGCTGCCAAATTAGGGGGGATTCAGACGTTCTGATTTGTGCGATTTTTTTTAAAAAACGAATGTTTCATGCCTGTCTGAACACCTAAATTCGATTAAATGTAGTCAATATCGCACTAAAGCAATGCGTGTTGAAAAGCTACTCAAACCTACCTTTTTGCTGTCCGTTTTCAATAAATCCGCACTTAACAGCAGTGTGAAAGCAACATCGTACTGGTTTTAACTAGTGTGTAATCTTTTCTAATGTGAATGCAACCGTGCTTCCCAGTGCGCTGTTTTACTCCTGCCCCTACCGGAAGCAGTGAGACCAGCTGGAGCCCTGTAGTTGCCTCGCTGGGTGCAGGCTGCAGCCAGCTTCTCCCCAAAAAAGTTCTTCCCCTCCATGTTTCCCCTCCATGCTTCTCCCCAAAAAAGTTCTTCCCTCCAAGGGACTTTCAATCATCTGCCTCTGCCTCTACCGTAGTGCTGCAGCAGTAGCAGCAGCGGGATACCGGAAAGAAACCAGGGAGAGAATGCGAGGGGCTTCTTTCCAGCAGCCTCAGGCTCTCCCTCTTTACTCCCTGATTCTACAAAGTAGCAACCTTTGCTACAAAGGTTGTAGCAAAGGTTGTTGCAAAGTTTGCAAAGTTGCAGCAAAGGTTGTAGCAAAGTTGTACTTTGCTACAAAGTAGCAACCTTCTGGCTCCCCACAGGCCACTTCCTGTAACTGAACCGTACTGAGCAGCCGGGTAAGCACGCACTACAAGAAGGTCTGAATGCATTATTTCGCTGTACTTAAAATCGGTATGGCATGCATGTGAATGCAACAGGACTTGTTAACAGCGAACTATTGAGAACCAGTTTTAAAAAATCCAGATAATTGCTGCACGTGTGATTACACCCTTAGTTATTAAATCCTGTTGTGCCATATCCCCTGTCAAAAAATTACATATCAGTCCAGTAGGCTTTTCAGCCAAGTTGGCTTTTACTATCTCCTCAGGATCACTCTTCTGCAATTTTCCTTCCACTATCCCCAAGTGGTCTATACTCCCACAACTCAACACTGGGGAAAATCCCAACCCTTCTTCTTCCCTCACCTTAGATTGACTTACGCCCTGATTTGCTTGCGTGGAAGATAAATCACAGGGCGTTATCTGTCTTTCTCAGTTCAAGCCATTTGGTATATATAGTTTTAAATCTTTGCAGTATATGATCCTGTTCCATCTTAGGAAATGTTGGATATGAGGCCAGAAGTTCTAATTCCTGAGCCCCCAGCTGTAACTGGTTACAGACGTTTTTATACAATCTTGAACATCAATTAAGCAATCAGGTATCTCTTTATCTTGGCTAATATTATCTCCTATTCCAACAATTTCCATAGAATCTTCCCCCATTTCCCTGACCTCCAGCCCTACTGGCTACACAGATTTATCACACTGCTTTTCTTGGCTATTTCCTGCCATGGCCACAGCTGTATCCCTGCTATGTGGCAGGGTTTCATCTCTTAGGTTCCTCCCTGCCTGACTTGAGAGGGATATTGGGCAGATCATCTGCCTGCTTTCCCCTGAGTTTCGTCGCCCAAAGCTCTAGGATCAGGATATTCCGTATCCCTTCTAATACAAGGCATGGTTGGCATTCTAGCCGTTCCAATAATGCTCTTAGCCCTCTGAAGAGGTCTTAGGAAAGGCTTCTTAATCATTTGTTGTAATCTAGGTTCTCTCTGTCTGTCTATGCCATAAGAATCAGCTACCCTTTCCCTCTCAACAACTAGTGAAGATGTAACTGACTCAAAAGCAGAGGGATTTACAAAAACCCTAGAGGGGAAAAAAACCCCAAGCAGCAAAGGCCCATGCTTGCCTCAGCACTTGCCTTACCAGAACAGGTCTGTTTACTGTGATTATACATTTTGATTTATCTGGCTCCCTCCAAGGAATCTTTACCTCTTTAATGTCTTTTATTTTACAATTGAAACGCGCTAACGATCTAATATTGGTAACAATTTGCATAGGCAAATTCCAGACAGGGAGGAAACTGTTTGGAAGAGAGTATATATTCAATGCTATCATATCCTGACTAATAACTAAGTTCATCTCCTCCACCCCAACTCTTCTATCAACAATCCCAGGAGGCTGGGTCCTAGAACCTGGCTCAAGTTCATGTATGCCATCTTTTTCCTCAGGGCCAGAACGGTTTGTAGACTGCACGTGTTTTACTTGTGACCCATCGCTCTTGACTAGAGCTAATTGTCTGTTCAATTGTTGTAAGGGCTTACTAATTAAGAGGATCTGGTCAGTAAAAAAAATCCATAGGCACAGTAAAATCTTTATCAAAGCACGCTTTTTTAGGGGATGTGTCTGCCACCTGTGCAGAAGGTAGCTCCCCTCTTATAGTACCCAAGTCCTTCTCCATGTTTGTCTACTGCTGCAGATGGCATACTTATAACGCCATTTCCCAAAGAGTCGGGGGTCCCTTGTACATTGGGGTTCAGCAGAGAAAAAGCATTGGATAATGGGATATCAGTAATTAATCCATCCCTAGAGTATTTTAAAGATCTGCCTACTCTGTTTGGTACAAAGAAATCTTCTAGCTTTCAAATCTAGCTTTCTCTGTTTTCGAGGGGGGGATTGAGGCCCATCCACAGCCTCTATTCTCTTTGCCTTAGTTGCCATTGCAGTCCAAGGTGTTTAGCAAAGTACTTTAAACTTCCACTATACCCCCCCACCCCACCCCATGCAATGCAACAATTTACAGACAGTAATCGGAACCAATAAACTATAAATAAAATCCTAGGACTTCAGTTCAGAGGAGCAGCCAAGTCCAGTACCTTCAAGGCTAGAGAACAGCCAGGTCCAATGCCTTCAAAGCTGGAGAACAGCCAAGTCAAGCAACTTCAAAAACAGGGGGTGATCCAGCAACTCAAAGGTCAGTGGGCAACAGCCTCCGTTAACCTAACAGCGGTTTTCCACCCAAGTCCATAGTTCAGGTAGCACACATCCGAGTTCCAAGCTGGAAAAGGAAGGGGGTGGGGGGACAAAAACAAGCTGTTGAAAATGTTTGGCCTAGTCCTGAAGTTCGCTATCAACTCCTACAGTCGTCGAGGGTCATGGTTCTGTCCAGGCTCCAGGGCCTCACCAAAGAGCCGCACTCAAGGGTCACGCTCTTGTGCACGCGGCCCAACGGTGCTTGCTGGCGGTGCGCCTGCAGGCCACACCAGTTCTTTTAAAGGCCGGCAGTCTAGGGTTGGTGGGCAGGGCTTCAGGGGCTCCGCTCCAAGGGTCACATGACTGCAAGCCTCACACAGAGGAGAACTCACAAACTCCAATCCCAGGTGGCCCTCACGTCAAAGAAGCAATAAACCCCACAAGGGAATTGTTGGGCAGTGTCTCCAACTCCACAGCACCAGCCCGCTCTCCCTCTTTACACGATCACTAATTCAGACTGAGCTTAATCCACATTAAAATAAATCCCTGAAAATTAGGTTTCCAGAATCCAGGGTCATTAATTTGGACTAAAGTGTTAACATGATCAACTTAATCTGCATTAAGAGCTGCTTAATTTGGATTAATGCTCATGTAAAGACAGCCAATGAATAAAAAACACATAGTAAAGGCTACACCTGAGGTGGGGAACCTATTTGCTTCCAGGGGCCACTTTGAAAATTAGCGCAAGCTCTAACTGCCACATCAAAGTTGGGGCAGAGGTGCTGTTCCGCCAGGTGTTTGGCAGGGGAGATGGAGTTTAGGGTGGGAGGTTGTGGGTTGAGGATGGAGATCTATTTTTTTGCTTTCTGTTTTACCTGTTGTTTTATTGTTTTTATTTATTATTTATTTATTTTATTGGACTTATATGTCACCCCCTCATGCCTACGGCATCTCGGGGCGGCTTTCAACACAAAATAAAACAATTTAAAACAATATAAAAACCACATTACAAATCTACAAAATTCCAATATTATTATTAAAACAAATTTTAAACAACTCCCCCCCACCCCAAATTTAACCCACCCTCCCCTCCCCGCCTCCGAAGGCCTGGGAGAACAGCCAGGTCTTACAGGCACGACAGAAGGCCAACAGACTCTGGGCCAGCCGTGCTTCCTCTGGGAGGGAGTTCCACAACCGCGGCCCAGCCACTGAGAATGCCCTCTCCATTGTAGCCCCTGACTTACGCGGGTGCCCCCAGTGGACTAGAGGGGTCATCCTGAGTCACGGAGGGTGAGGCAGTCCCTGAGGTATCCAGGTCCAAGACCATACAGGGCCTTACAGATCAAAGTCAATACCTTGAATCTGGCTTGGCACGTTACAGGCCACCAGTGCAGTGCATGGAGCACCGGTGTTATATGCTCTCGTCAGCCCGTCCCTGTTAGGAGACGGGTCGCTGCATTCTGCACTAGCTGCAACCTCTGGGCCAACATCAAGGGAAGCCCCACGTAGAGCTTACAGTAGTCCAGCCTCGAGGTGATGAAGGCATGGATCAAAGTGGCCAGGTCGGGTCTGGAGATGTACGGGTGCAGCCTCCGCACCAGATACAGCTGGTGGAAAGCCACCTTCACCACTGCATCCACCTGCTGATCTAGATGGAGGCCCACATCCAATAACATCCCCAGACTCCGAACCTGCTGGGCCACGGAGGGGCACACCCCCTCCACAAGAGGGGGCAACACCTCCCCCATTCGGCCTACCACCATCACCTCCGTCTTATCGGGATTGAGCTTCAGTCTGTTCTGCCATAACCAACTCGCCACGGCCTCCAAACACTGAGATAGCATGGAGACGGCAGGGCCTGGGTCGACTAAAAAAGAGAGGTAAAGCTGGGTATCATCAGCATATTAGTGGCAACACACACCAAACCCTCTCACGATCTCCCCCAAGGGCTGCATATATATATACATTAAACAATAAAGGAAACAGGATTGAACCTTGCGGAATGCCACAGTCCAGGGCCCGGGGGCTAGATGTTTCTGCTCCCAGGACAACCTGCTGGGTCCTCCCCAAGAGGAATGACTGGAGCCAACCAAAGGTGGTCCCATACAGACCCCCCAGGGCATGCAACCGTCTCAACAGCAGCCCATGGTCCACTGTATAAAATGCGGCCAAGAGATCTAGCAGGACCAGTAGTGTCGAACGTCCTGCGTTCATCTCCCGGCGGAGATCGTCCACCAAGGCCACCAACGCCGTCTCCATACCATAGCCGGGTTGAAACCCTGATTGAAACGGTTCAAGAAAACTCTTCAGACAGCTCAAATCTCCAACGCACGGCACACCCGCTGGGCTCTCTTTTTTGCCCGTTTCTCGTTTGTGATCCTCTGTCGACCCGGGAAACTGAACAGTCTCACAGATTCCCTATTCTGATATCACAAGAGCTGCAATCTGGACAGACCACCACAAGGGCCCATACTGTCTCCTAAGATCTTTGGCACAACATATGTACAGCTAGAGGACATAAAACAAGTCACCACCCAAGAACTTGAGCCAAGCCAGGACCCCACCTACACCCACGACCATGGCCTTCTGAAAAAAGGTAAACTTATAATCATTCCTCCATCTTGTCAACCACACATTTTGTGGTCCCACCATGATGCCCCCCCTTGCAGGACATCCCGGGCAAGATTGCATGCACACCTTAATTCTACGATCCTTCTGGTGGCCTACCCTCGCCCAGGATGTCCGAGGATATGTGAAAAGTTGTGCTGTCTGTGCCCGTACCAAGACCCCTCGGAAGGCACCAGTAGGCCTTCTCCAACTTGCCACCCCCCCCTCAAGGGCCGTGGCAGCGAGTAGGGATAGACTTTATAGTGGAGCTACCCCCGTCTTGGAAGTATAATACAATTTGTGTAGTCGTGGACCACTTTATGAAAATGGTCCACTTTGTGACTTGCAAAGGGCTACCCACTGCACATCGAACAGCCCTTTTATTCAACCGGCATGTAGTGAAGTTACACGGGTGTCCTACTGAACTCATGAGTGATTAAGAGTCCCAATTTGTCTCCCGGTTTTGGGTAGCCTTATTCGCCGCTCTCCAAGTCAAGTTAAAACCAACCACTGTGTACCATCCCCAAGCCAATGGGCAAGTTGAAAGAATAAACCAAAATTTGGAGCAATATCTGTGATGTTATGTGAACTATCTGCAGGACGACTGGTATACCTGGTTACCTATGGCGGAATTCGCACATAACAATGTACCCAACGCCTCATTGGATGAGTCCCCCTTCTATATCACATATGGCTTTCATCCCCAGATTGGCGCTCCAGATTTACCATCCATACAAGTTCAATTCAATTCAATTTTTATTGTTAATGGCGTAACATAAAGTTTTTGCCACGGTCAGCAATACAGTAAAACATACATCTATCACATCATACCCATTGCTATAACATTTACATAACAAATTATCCCACACAACCTCCACATAGATAAAATTATTTTTTAATAAATAATCAATTCTATTTCCTTGGTAAGCATCCCTCCTCGGGAGCCAAGTCATATTAGTTTTTTAATCAATTGCCTAGTGTCTGACCCCCCACCTCCTCACCCGCAATCTTAAATTGGCCGGTCCTTTTCCTCGCTTCAAGCATTTGGGATAACATACACCCTACTTCTCTCACTTCTTTCCCTCCCCTGTCGTCCATACAAGTACCAGCAGCAGGTATGCTAGCTAAGCACATCCACGACACCCAAGCAGCTGCAAAGGTATGTCTAGCACAGTCCAGGAAGCGCTACAAGGAAAAGGTGGATCGATCCCGGCATCCCACACCCGTCCTCGAACGTGGAGACTTCATGTGGATCGATCACCACCATTATGCTTCCTCACGTTCGTTGTCAAAACAGGACGATAAATACATTGGACCCTATCCGATTCTGAAACGAGTCAACGAAGTGACCTATAAGGTGCAACTACCGCCCCGACTCTGAATCCATGCTACATTCCATGTGTCTCTCCTGAAGAAGAAGATGACAGATACCATACCTCCCCCTGATCCCGCTTCCTCACCAGGTCCTGTAGCCATATCAAACCTCAGCCCGGAATACGAGGTGAAGGTCATATTGGACTCGAGGTGGCGTCGTGGTCATCTCCACTATCTTGTGGATTGGAAGGGCTACAGCCCAGATAACCAGTCCTGGGAGCAAGCAGCTGGCGTCTCCACTGCTCGCCTCCTTTCCCTCTTTCACTGATGCCATCCCGAAAAACCCGGGCCAGGTTGGGCCCTTGGCCGGGGGGGCTCGATGGGGGGGGGTTTACTGTCAGAACCGCCGTGCGGGGAGGCGGTCGGGGGGGCTCTGGGGCCACGTGAACCACCGCTCGGCCACTCCCCCTTCTGGTGCGGGGCTTGCAGCCCTGCCCACAGCTGCGGAAACCATAGCGGCGCTGGAGATTCCGGAGCTTCAGCGGGTTGCCCAAGCAACCCAGAAACAGGGAGGCACTGGGGTGCCCTCCTCATCAACAGCAACTGATGGGGCGTGCCTGCCAACCATGTGGTATTCCGCACGGCTGCAGGCACGCAAGGGGGTGGGGCAGGAGACTTAAAACCCCTTAAAATCAGAGCACTGAGAGGCTGGCCCTCTGTGAAAGCTCAGTTAACTCTTGTTTGTCTTGTTCCTGCCTAACCCTGAGTATTGTATTAGTGTGCAACATTGTGTCTCTCCCGGAGTGTGTGAGTGAGTGCCTGGTGAACGTGTGAAGTGCAAGCCCTGCCCACTCCTTGGGTTGTGTCACCCTTTCCCCCTTCCTCTGGATTGGGAGCCCTGGTCCTTATTCCCTTCCCCCGATCCCAGGTCCCTTTCCCTGCACCTTCCCTCCTCCCCACGGAGCTCCTCCTCCCCCGTGGATTGTGGTGCATGGCGAGTTTGTGTACGTTGGGGGATTTCCCTCCTCTGGACCCCACTCTGCACCCAATGATGATAGTATCCTGATCTCTTTGGGATCGATAGGCCACTACACTATCCTGACGGGCTTCCTTGGCAAGGGCTCCCTTGCAGAACGGGACCCAGAGGTTTCCTTCTGTAGTTGGGTGGTCCCCAGGCCTCTTGGGGTTCCCCATCCCTGTTCTTCCCTTGCCCCCATGGCAGTGCCCTTCTGTTGCCATGTCCACATTCAGCTTTTGCCCTAATGTCACAACTGATGGCTCAAGAGGGATTCCCCGTCTGCACAGCGGAGGCACGTGAAATAGCATCTGTGCTAGAGTTCAAGTCCTTAGAAAGCAGTACGGCAATTAGGCAGGGGTCACCGGAACAGGAACGGACTGTGTCTGAGATCCTCTCATTTTTGGATCTGTCTTCAGTACCTGAGGTATCGGAATGCCAGAGAATGGGCATGTCTGACCTGCTGTGGAATTTAACAACTGCACTGCACACAGCACACAGTTACCAACAGAGCCCCCTTGAATTGTGGGACGTGCATCGGTGAGTTTGACTTGTTTGGAGAATTCCCTGATTGCAACTTTCTGCAGATGGTAACATTTTGCTGGTATCAGAAAGCAGGACAGTATGTGCGTTGAAAAACAAAAAAGCCTCCCAAACGGATTAGCAGACTACTAGCTATCCCCTTCCTCTCCTTCCAGCACCATCCCACCGACCGTTTCACCAGCAACCTGCCCTGAGCTGTCTGGCTGTACACAGAAAACCCTCCAGTCCAGTTTTGAAATGGTGCTGAGCTACCTTCTTCTTCCCAAAATGCAGAGCTGCAACCTGGAAGTGACAATGGATTCCCAGTAATCACAGCGGGAAAAAACCACGTAAATCCAGCAGCACAGCACCATGGGACTTTGCTGGCCTGGAAAGGGGGGTGGGGCATTGGCTCCCTGGTGGCTGAGGCGCTGGAATCCCCCACCCCCCACCTGTGACTCCTCTTCTGTCCCTCCCCCAGGTAACCATCATAAAAGGGGCTGCTGCCTAGGGGGCGTGGCTGGCCTGGAAAGGGGGGGTGGGGGCGTTGCCAAAGGGCAGTAGCCTGTTGGCGTGCTGTTCGCGGGCCAGAATGGTGGTGGCGGCCAGACGTTATACACGCTCCCTGGATTGGGACATTTAGTTTGGAGAATGGTTCCAGTATCTGCTGCTGGTCAGAGGACTAACCACTGGGGCTGGGAACTTGATGTTTACTTCCTTTAATGATTACAGCTTCTGGTGGGAGGGGATTGAAGGACAGGCGGCCCAATGGTTACCTAGGGGCTGTGCCAAAGGGCCCTTGGGTGTGGCCCTTAGGTGAGGGCTAGGGGGGGGACTGACTGGTTTTAGAGGATTGGTTTTGTAGGGCAAGTTGCTGGGTATGAGCGGAGGCGGGGATGGATGGGAGGGGGATGTGGGGATGAGCTCCTCCCCTAATGTGTGGGGGAGGAGGGGGGACTGGGTTGGGCAGGTCCCCCTGGTGTGAGGGGAGGTTTGA